>JADRCH010000115.1:1108392-1140488 GCA_019843965.1 Rhynchomys soricoides | reverse complement strand
TTTTTTTTTTTTTTTTTTTTTTTTTTTTTGTATCAGGTTTTAAACTTTCTTTCAGCTGAAACACCACTCCTGGCTCTATCCCAGGGAAGAGAGGCACACAGAGCAGCAGGCACTTAGTTAATGATTGCTGAGTGAACCATAGCTGTGCAAATACAATACCAGTCTCTGGGAGAGAACAAAGTATCAGCTGCCTCACAAACTTGCAGAGAGAGAGAAAAACAAACAAACATGTAAGCAGATACCTTTTGTCTGACAATCTAACTAACAGAGCTACATTTTTAAAAAGTAAACTTTTAAAGAGTGGTCAAACTATAGCTGTAAGTGAAATTTTCAAACTGCTAAGTTTAACCCCAAAAGGACTTTCCTGAATCAGTTTGACTGGCAACGTGGTGCCTGGCAAATGTAGGTCATATACATTTTTACAGCATTAGCTAAAGACTCTCTAAGAACATCCCCTCCCTCTCCAAAAAATGTTTATCTCTAGAGGCATGGGCCTGCCAACAACAGTCTATCCATCTTGGTTTTTTCTTTTTTCTTTTTTTTTTTTTTTTTTTTTTTTTTTTTGGTTTTTCAAGACAGGGTTTCTCTGTGTAGCCTTGGCTGTCCTTTTTCTTAAAGTGCTAAAGACTAGACTAGGACCTCCAGCATGCCAGGCTGGTGCTCTATGTATAAGCTAGGATCTAAAGCTCTCTATGCCACATCTACAAGATAATGCTTAGATTCTTTAGAACTTCAAGGCTGTGGACAGTTGGAATGTTGCAGTTTCAGAGCTAACATTATCTTGGATTATCATGTTTCCTGAATAGCCAGTTAGTTATCAGACACCTGTGTCTGATCTAGCATCCTTTTAACATGTAGAGACAGCAACCTTCCACCAACCCCAAAACTAAGAACACCATCAGACAGCACTGGAGACCTACAGCACAGATTTTTCCCATGGTTGTTAAATGGCAGATCAAATGTATTTGGAAAATGCCTCAGTTTATGACTATCTTTTGTCCCATGACTGTAAAAGCTCCTGTAATCACTTCCAGGGTAGAGCATGTCATTTGGGGTATCGTGAATCCCTATGTACTGAGGGCATGGTCACTCAGGTCTGGCTCAGAACAAATTCTTGTTCCCTTTGGAATGAGGCTGTATTTTGATTAGATAGATCTATATCTCCAGACCGTTTGTGGTTTCTACTTAACCTCCTATCACTGAAGTAGTAAGAATCACATGTTGTGTTCTTTAAATATAAAAGAGCCATAGTTACTACGTGATATCTACTTTGCGGAGGAAAATTAGGTTCTCAAATGAAAGAACTTCAGGCCAGATATGGCTGTACACACTTGTAAACCCAGCAGCACCAAAGAAGCTGAGATCAGAGGATTGCTTTGACTTTGAGGCCAGCCTAGGTTATATAGGAGACTCACAAACAAACAATAAACAGGGCCAGAAGGAGAGCTCAGAAGATAAGGGCCTTTGCAGCTAATTCTGAGGACATGAGTTCAATTTCAGGAACCCACTTGCTGGAAGGAGAAAATTGATTCCAAGAAGTACCCCCTGACTTCCACATGTAAACTCAGGCACATGTGTACACAGCACACACATGCACACATACAATAAATACATGTAATGCAATCTTTAACAAATGCTAAATAAAGAAGAGCAAACAACTGCAGTCATGGACCAGGAAGCTAGATTGCCATCTCTTATTCGTGCTGGTAATTACCCTTCCTCTTGGGCTGCCTGAAGCCCAAAGTCCTTAACAAAAAGTCTTTTTATCATTAAACCTCCAAAAAATGCCTCTCAAACACAAGGTGATGTTGATGCTAACAGGAGATACGGGATTTCTGGAAGAATAAAATACAACCAAAGTTTCTGCTCCTTGGAATGGTCTCCAGTTCCAAGGAGTTGCTGACTGGGGCAATTTACAGAAGAAAAGGATCCTGCAGGGTGCAGCTTCCTCTCTCAGTTCCTGACCACGGAGTATACTTTAGCCACGTTTGGGGGACACTTAGGCATTTTCTTTTCAGAGGGAGATTTAGTTTCCACTTTGAAAACTTAAGGGTTCAGACTATCACAAGACACCAACATAGTTTAGCGGAAGGAAGAAGGGTTAACACACTGTACCAGGATGGCATGTGTGCATGAGTAAGACGACATCCATCCAGGCTGCTGTCCGCTAGCATTCCTCCAAACTTAAATACTCCCACAGATCCTGAAGATAACACTGTGTAGCACACCTATTCTTAATCCTTATACTCGAAACAGCAAGACACACCACCTTCCATCTGTTAAAGACTGACTACTCTAGCCCAGAGGGGGAGGTGGTGGTACATACCTTTAGTCCCAGCACTCCAGCACTGGAGGCTGAGGCAGGTGGATCTCTGAGTTCAAAGCCAGCTTGGTCTACAGAGTGAGTTCCAGGACAGCCAGAGATTCATAGAGAAACCCTGGGGGGTGGGGGGTGGGGTGCGGGGGGGAGAGACAGAGACAGAGACAGAGACAGACAGAGAGAAACTCTAACAGCAAAAGTCTTATTCAACATCTCATCTGGAGCAAGCAGCAGAGCGCTGTTTGGTATTTCACAAGAAACTCTGGCGCATGCAACGATAGAAAAGAAATACAGCTGCTAGTCAAAAAGAGAAGAAACTAAGTTTGTCTGTCTGGGGCATGATCTTTCTATTCTATTTCCCAACAACTGCAAATAAACTCTTGCAAGTTCCAGCCAATCTGAAGCATTTCTCCGGGTCGCAGTGGCTATCTAGATGGAGCAGTTTAAATTTACTAGGAATTCAACCAGCACTTCACTCACTTAAGTTGGTCCTATAATGGTCCAGAGCTGGTCTCTGCAATCGCTTCTGCTCTGAGCAAGCTACCTGTCTCGAATTTCTGGGCGACTGAATACAGGACATGTGCTCAGTTAAAGCACCTGATTTTGCCCTTTCATGCCACTGCAGAACTAAAAAGAAACAAACTCTAAAAAAGAAGAAGAAGAAGGAGAAGGAGGAGAAGGAGAAGGAAGGAGGAGGAGGAGAAGGAGAAGGAAGAAGGAGGAGGAGGAGGAGGAGGAAAGAAAAATCTAAAAAATCAATTCATGTGTTATCCTGGCTAATGAGCAGGCACAAAAATGTTGATTTTTTTCTTTTTTCTTTATATATATTTTAAATTTTCTTGGTAACACGTTCTCCATCTGAAGGAACCTTACAGAACTTGCAAGCCATCAAGAACCTGCACACAGCCTCTCAGTCCGCAAGCAGAGGGCAGCCGGCCCAGCTCCCGAAGCTCCCGAGGCCGCGGGCCGCGGAGGGGGAAGGGATGGAGCCCAGGGGGGCGCGCGCTGGGGAGGGACACCCGTCTCCATGACGACCTCGCGGACGGCGGACGTGGGGGATGGCTGCAACCGGGGGACCCGCGGGGTCCGACCTACCGTGTAGCCGCGCTCCAGATCGCTGTCCTCGTGGCGAAAGGACGGGATGTAGACCTCCATGGCCGCGGCGGGGCCGCGCCACTCACCGCTCCGCCGCACCGCGTAGGCCGTCCCGCCTTCCGCTCCCCTCCCGGCGCGCGCGCGGCCCGAAGTGCGCGGTCCGGACCTAGGTCGGCAGCGCGGGGTTGGCGGGCGCGGGCGGCGTGGGCTCGCCGGGGCCGAGGTGTGGGGCCTGCAGGGCGGTGCGGATCAGCTGGGCCCGGGAGGCGGGGCTTGCGGGCGGGAGTCTGCATCGGCGGGTGTGCGCGGCCACACGGGGCGCCACCCGGGTCGCTCCAACCTTGCGGGCTCCGGGGGTCTGCGGGGCGCCACCCGAGAATGGGAGGCGGCCGAGGACGGAAAACGACGGCGCTTCGAGATGCTGCCCAGCTTGCTTCAGCTTTCGTTCTGACGGGCAGACCCTACCAACTTTCACCGGGGTACTGGTGCTGCGCCCCGTTCAGCAAAGCCTTCCCAGCCTGGGAATGGAACCGCACAGCCTCAAAGTGGCTGGTGCGCGCTCTAGTTCCAAGACACTCACTGCCTCTGAGAGACAGTAAGTGGATAGGATGGCATAAGTGATTGCTTACAAGTCTGGTGGTGACCAGAGGTGCCTGCCCCTCTGGCTGGAGCTTAACAGCCTCAGTAGTTCAGAAAACTTGGTCATTATTACTCAAGGTAACTGAGTTTCTTCCTTAGGTTAGAGCAGAATTTGGAAGTAACTTGTGGGACACTAAGAGGTGATGTAGAGGGTTGTCAAAAACAAAACTGGGCAGCCAGAGGCTTTCTGGGCACAGTAAGTAAACAGTTGCACTCAACTCTCTTTGCCCTGTGGGCAGAGGGCGTTGCAGCTTAAACTCTATAGAAGATGAACCCTAAATCAGAAAGAAAGTGACCTGACTTCTTGCCTTAAAAGTTGCCTGCTGTGGACTTTAAAAAGTACTTTTCCAGCCGGGTAGTGGTGGCACATGCCTTTAATCCCAGCACTTGGGAGGCGGAGGCAGGTGAATTTCTGAGTTCGAGGCCAGCCTGGTCTACAGAGTGAGTTCCAGGACAGCCGGGGCTATACAGAGAAACCCTGTCTCGAAAAACAAAACAAAACAAAAAAGTCCTTTTCCAACGCCTCGGCCCGCCACCTATAGCCTCAGGATGTGAACTCTTAACCTTAACTTCCTGATAGAATGCACCAATCCCCTGGCCCCTGTTGATTCAGAGACTACTTTGTAGATTACCTTGGCCCCTGGCAAGTATCACATTGTAATGTGTTATTTCTCTGCCTCTAGGGTACATTTTATAGAGAATGCCCCACCCCTCCAAGAAAATCTAATCAAGAGTACAATTGCCTTAAACACTAACAAACAAACAAGAACAACAACCACAAAGGAACAAAACAAAATACGTTAGCAGTGGGGTGTGATGGACCTAGCCTTTAGTTCCAGAACTAGGGAAGCTAAGGCAAGTAGATACCTGTAAATTCCCCCTGATAGCCTGGGCTGGACTACCGAGACCTCCTCCAAAAGAAAAAAAAAAAAAAAGGATAGAGCCAACGATATGGCTCAGTAGGTAAAAGTGCTTGCAGCCATGTGTGATGACCCCCTAAATTCAATACCTGGAACCCACATGGTGGCAAGATTGCACGATTGTCCTCTGACCAACAGAGAGAGAGAGAGAGAGAGAGAGAGAGAGAGAGAGAGAGAGAGTTAGTTCTGCTCTGGTTAATGTTTTGCTAACTTGACACCAGCTCAAATCAAATGGGAAAGGGAAGCTCATTTGAAAAAATGCCTCCATCAATCAGTAGAGAAGCCTGTGGGGCCTTTTCCTTGATTGCTAATTGATATAAGCAGTGTCAGCTCTTGGCAGTTGGTCCTGACTGGTATAAGAAAACAAACTGGCCAAGCCACGGGAGAACAGCAACCTTCGTGGTCTTGGTCTCTGCTTCAGTTCCTGCCTCAAGTTCCTGCCGTGACTTCCTGACTTCCCTTCATGGTGGTTTACAACTATAAATTGAAATAATCCCTTTCCTCCCCAAGCTGCTTTTGATCACAGTGTTTTTTAACAGCAATAGAAACCAAACTAAGATCCTTTTCTGTAGTACTATATCTGGTGCATTTTTCTAGAAGGCTTTATATAATCTAAATACTTAGACAAAACTAGTAGAGAAGGCATTGTACTTACGGTTCATGCCAAATCCTGGTGAGGAAGTGTCCTGGGCAACACTTTGCAGTGGGACTTACCGTCAGGAAGTCAGTAGTACTAATGGCTGGGTTGCCTTTTGATGTCTTAGGCTTTTTGTTTTTGTAGTGAAGCTGTTTGTTTCTTAAAACAGGATCTCAGTGTGTAGTCCAGACTGGAGTCAAACTCAAAATCCTCTTGCCTTGCCCTCTTGTGTGACAGGGATCATAGGTTTGTTTGTAACCCCCATGCCCATACACAGGATGCTTGTAGCTGCCAAGAGCAATAATGTCTCTCTATCTCCCCCACCCTTTCTCTTTCGCTTTGATTTCGTAGCCAATGCATTCAGTTTTTCTCCAGTTCATTAAGGTTGCCTGTAGGTTTATGCTGTGTAGACTTTCCTGTGTTGAGCTATATCTCTTCTGGCCATTGTTTATTCAGGGCTGGAATCATGAAGTGACATCAAAAACGGCCTTTTCTGTATCTATGGGAATGACCAAGTGATTTGTCTCAGACTCTAATAATGTGTTTTATTAGCTGTTAGCTTGCACATGCTGAAACATTCTAGTTTCCCCGAAGTTCCTCTTCTTTACTTCCCAACAAGATTGTAGGGCATAACCTTTTTTTTTAAAATGTATCCTCGTGAATTCTGTTTGCAAGTATTTTATGGAGAATTTTTGCATCTATGCTCATCAGGGATAGTGCTCTATACTTTTGTTTTTATCTGGTTTGGGAATCAGGATGATGACAGAAAACATTCCCTCCCTTTTTGTTTCTTTGGGGAGGTGAGGTGGCCAAGGTTACCCTGAAGCTGTGTAACTGAGCATAACCTTGAACACCTAGTTCTCCCGCTCCCACTGTCTGACTACAGGCTAGGCCAGCCACACCTGGCTTCTGCAGCTTGCATAGCAGAGGTCTCTCATTTGTGGAATGAGTTCTGCTGTAGTGGAACTAATTTATCCCCAACTAGCTTAAAAATAAAGGAGACTCAGACTATGAGTATTTTTTCAAAAAGATTTATTTATGTATGTGAGTACACTGTAGCTGTCTTCAGACACACCAGAGGAGGGCATTGGACCCCATTACAGATGGTTGTGAGCCACCATGTGGTTGCTGGGAATTGAACTCAGTCAGTGCTCCTAACCCAAGCCATCTCTCCAGCCTGATTATGGTTATTTTATTTGGCTTTGACAATTACTAGGGGGTGACCCCTAGTCTACTTTTCTAACTGCTGGCCTGGCTACCTCTCCAGTGGCATACCCAGATCCTGATGTTTTTCCTGGCCTTTTGGTGACGGTCCATCTTCCCTTAAGGCAGCTTCCTCCTTTCCCCCTCTTCTTTCTTCCTTCTTACTTCACTCCTCATCCAGGTAACTCTAAACCCACCTACCTCTAATCCTTCTAGTTATGGGCTGTAGCCTATTTCATTTAACCAATAGTTTTGGGTTTTGGTTTTTGTTTGTTTGTTTTGTTTTTTGTTTTTTCGAGACAGGGTTTCTCTATGTAGCCTTGGCTGTCCTGGAACTCACTCTGTAGACCAGGCTGGCCTCGAACTCAGAAATCCGCCTGCTTCTGCCTCCCAAGTGCTGGGATTAAAGGCTTGCGCCACCACTGCCCAGCTAACCAGTAGTTTTAAGTTAAGGAACCAGGTTTGCACAACAAAAGCTTGTAACTGAGAATTCAGCCTTAGGCCTTCCGGTAGAGAATTTAGCATTACAATACACAGCAACCCACCAAACCTCAACCTTCTGTGGTTGTTCCAGTTACTTCTCTTCCATTCCAATCCATTCAACAGTGTAAGGACCATTAGTGTTTGCTCTTTCTTGGGCTACAGAGAGTTCTCTGCTGGGAAACTACTACCTCCTCAGCCTCACTGTTCAATATGGATCTATTTATCTTGGGTCCTCTTGCTTGAATTTTGGTAGGTTGTATGTGTCTAGGAACGTACTCACTATTTCTAGATTTCCCATATTTTTGGAATATCAGTTTTCAAATACTTCTTAATGACCTCTGGGAGTTTGTGGGTATCTCTTGTGATGTCTCCTTTTGTTTCTAATATTTGTTATTTTGTTTCTGACTTTATTATTTCTTTGGATTCATTTAGGTGAAGGTTTGTCAATCTTGTTTTCCCTCAATACTACCTCTCTTAGTTCCCCTTATTGTTTGTGGTTCTTTCAGTTTCCATTCCTTAATTCCTTCATGGGTCTTATAATTTTGTTCTATCTACCACTTTGGGATTTGGCTTGTTTTTGTACATCATTAAGTTATATGTGACATCTCTGGTTTGTTTTTGTTTTTTGTTGGTTTTTGTTTGTTTGTTTGTTTTGGGGGTTGTTTTGAAAGTGTTTATGTGGTGTTCATACACATCACTAGTATGTGGGTACATATATGTATGTGCATGCATGCACACATATGTGGAAATTTTGAGTTGTATTGTGGTATAATGTCTTCTTCAGTCACTCTCCACTTTATTTCCTGAGTCTCTGGAGCTCACCAGTCACAGATAATCTAGCTAGCCGACTTGCTCGGGCCATCTTCTGTCTCTGCCTTGTGTTCTGGGGTTAGAGGCAGCCACCGTGCCCACCTGGCTTTTCTGTGGACTCTGGGGATTCTAACCCACCAAGCACTCTGCAGGCTTAGCCTCCTTCCCAGCCCATCTCTGCTTTTGAATAGAAGCACTTACAGCTATTAGCTTTACTCTTTGAACTGCCTTCGCTGTTTCTCACTGTTCTGCTAAGTTGTGCTTCCATTTTTCATTTAACTGGAGCAGGTTTTAAGTTTCTCTGATTTCTTCCATTCAAAACTGATGAGTTAAGTCTCTGTTGCTTTCTAATTCTAGACCCCCTTAATCAAGTAAATTGCTAGAGATTATTCTGATTTTTTTCTTTGCTTGATATCTTAAAATGTGATTGCTGAGGGCCATGCAGAAGGAATGACCAATGTCTTTGGAACTCATGGAATGCAGCCCATGGGTTACCACAACCAAATGAGTGAGCCTTTGTGTGGCACAGCCCCCGAGGACTTTGTGTCCTGAGAACTTTATGCTGGTATGGAGTTCTGCTCTGCTTGCTGCCCTCAGATTCCTCGTGATCTATGAATTATATGAAAACTTTAAGGGGCTTCCAGTCCCTCACAGGACAGTATCTCTGGCATTCACAGTACTAATGCTTGATCCCTTTCAGGCATTGCTGCTGGAGCAGATTAATGATTCTAACACCACCTTAGAGAAGAGCTTTAGAGATATAAATTGTCATCAACGACCACCACCCTTAGAAAACATTTGGAAAAATAAAGTTGTTAGTGAAGCTAGTTTGAGATGTTTTTACTACTGGCTCTGATGTAGAAAATCCTAGGGAACAATATGACGGTTCAGCTTATTAGTTAAGCTAGGGACCTTTATGGTCAGGGAACAAGAACAATGGCAGCACGGGCTGGCGTGACTCTCACTGAGGCTGGACAGGTGATGACTGATTTCTTATGCCCATATTTGCCCTTAGCTTCCTGATATGATTTATTAAGAATTGCTTATGTATAGATTTGCATTTGAGGATTTAAGGTAGATATGATATGATTTTTATATAAAAGTTTAGATTAGTGATTTTTAAAAGATTCTTAGAAGATTACTTTTAAAGATAAATAATAAAATAATCCTTTCTTGGTAACCACAAATTGCTGCCTGCCAGTAAGAGAAACTGGCTGAGAAAACTAGCTTGCTTGCTTACACTTTGTTAATCTATAATAAGTTGCTTGGTTGTGAATGTAGGTGAGATTTTTAAAATAATGTTTTCTTTACCTGTACTACATACTCTCTCCTCAGCTGAACCTTTGCTTCCACAGCATGGGCCGCAGGCCTTGCCCTAGGGTTTTTCTGGCAGAGGCCACGTGAAGAAAACCAGACACTTAGCAGACACTCCTAATACATCCATCTTAGCCTTACCTTTACTTCCCGAGGGCAAAAAAATCTCACAAAATTCTTGAGGTCTAGCCTAAAGTCTACATAGTTCTCAACTACAAGCTGGGGGCCCAGGTACTAGGTCCTGGGCCAGCTGTTCGAAGTCTTTGGGCCCTGGCCTACCTCTGCTATTCTGCACTTCTCCCAATGTCAATGGGCCATGGTTTTCCAGCAAAGTGAAAAGCCCACACCGTCAGAATCTCAGCAGTCTCCCCTCAAGGGAAGCCCTAAAGCCAACATATCTAAGCTGCCCTTGCACTCCAGAAGCAGCTTGGGTTCCAGGTGCTCAGGGCTAAGTGGGCTGTCTCGGTAACTCCCCAAGGAAACCAGCAAGCTCGCTGCTCACCTGCATGTTGTCCTTTCGTGAAATGTAGTTTTTCCCATTTTCTATTGATCGACCCTTTCTTCTTCTGGGTGTAGAATCTCCATAGCTTCTGCAGTGCTGGATTGGTGGTCTAGAATTACATTAGTTTGAATTTGTCCTGTGTGTGTGTGTGTGTGTGTGTGTGTGTAACTTTATTGAAACCGATCTCACTGTGTAGCCCTACATGATTCACTGTGTAGACCAGGCTAGTGAACCTCGATCAACCTGCCTCTGCCTGTGGCATGTTGGGATGACAAATGTGTCCCATTGCACCAGGCAATATAGCCTTCCTTTCTATTTCTTTGATGTAGGGCTCATGTAGCCAGGCCATGATCCCGATCTGATGGCCTCTAGGCATAAACTCTTTGTTTTATCCATTCCCTATTTCTGCAAAGTATTGGGGATTGAACCTAGGGCTTTGAAGACAAGAACCCGACCGCTGAGGACCAGTTCTGTCCTCTCTTCTCAGTGTTCTTAACTTATCTTCCCTACTGAACATTCTCTCGTACCCATCAATAGTCCAAAATGCCCAATAAATTCAACTATGTTTTAGGTCCTACATTCTGATAGTTGAAGAAAATGATACGTGTGTGTGTGTGTGTGTGTGTGTGTGTGTGTGTGTGTGTTGGCCTCATTGTATTGTTGTTGCTGTTTGAGAAAGGGTCTCCCTGTATAGCCCTGACCTTCCTGGAATTCCCTATGCAGCTGAGGCTAGCCTTGAACTGACAGAGATTCTACTGCCTCTGCCTACCTCACATCTTCATTGTAAGCTCATGATTTCTAAACTCTAATGCTCATTATTCATTCATTGTTCTCTTTTCTATCTTTCCCCAAACACCTGTCATTCATTGTTTTGGTAATTGGTGTTCTTTTTTGAGATCTCTGGTAATGGTTTCATTTCTTGCTTCACTAAAACAATAAAATCTTTCAGGTTCAAATTCCTGCAGTTTTCCAAGTATGCCTTCCCTTTCCTTTACTCAGTTACCATGTACTTTACATTCTCTAAACTTTTCTTAAACATTCTGTTTACCCAGCAGTCTGTAAGGAACAATAATTGCCTAGAATGATACCCCAGACTCAAATAGTATGCAAAGCGAAAAATGTTTATTCTGCAGAAATCCAACATCGAAGGGTCTACCTTTCACCAAAATGGTGACCCATGACAAAAGGCGCACAGGCCTTTTTTATAGGGAACTACGAGAATTTTAGCTAGAGTTAAGTAATCTAAATCTTCTTTGGTGGATGCCAGGGAAGTTACATGGGTTGGTTTCTGATTGGCTCGTGCTCAGGTGGTCAGCAGACTGCCTTCCTGTACATTTAACCACAGGATGAGATACCCAAACCATATAAGGCTTCCCAGCACAGATGGCCCATCCTAAGATAAGATATTTCTTATTCTTGTGGTTCTCTCCATGGTGTTCTTTGGGTGAGAGGTTTTATGACTTTGTTCCTGGAATTTTGGTCTGTTCCTGGAGCTGGTGATTTATGGCTTAGTTTCTGGGACTGAAGACTTTCCTTTTAAAGTCAGGCCTGGTCCTAAAATGGAGACAAATGGGGTTTATGTCATCCTTTCATTCCCTCCTTCAATAAGGCTCCATCTTGAATCCTTGAGATATCTCCAGGAGCTGGCATTGCTGCTTAAGAATCATCCATTGACTATTATAAATATGGCTGCTATGAACATAGTGGAGCATGTGTCCTTATTACATGTTGGAGCATCTTCTGGGTATATGCCCAGGAGTGGTATAGCTGGATCCTCAGGTAGTGCTATGTCCAATTTTCTGATGGTCTGCCAAACTGATTTCCAGAGTGACTGTACCAGCTTGCAATCCCACCAGCAACGGAGGAGTGTTCCTCGTTCTCTACATCCTGGTCAACATCTGCCGTGACCTGAGTTTTTTATCTTAGCCATTCTAACTGGTATGAGGTAAAATCTCAGGGTCGTTTTGGTTTGTATTTCCCTGATAACTAAGGAGGTTGAACATTTCTTTAGGTCGACTTTCCTCAGTTGAGAATTCTCTGTTTAGCTCTGTTCCCCATTTTATGATAGGGTTATTTAGTTCTCTGGAGTCTAACTTCTTGAGTTCTTTGTATAAGTGGATATTAGCCCTCTATCAGATGTAGGATTGGTGAAGATCTTTTCCCAATCTGTAGGTTGCCGTTTTGTCATTTACAGTGTCCTTTGCCTTACAGAAGCTTTGCAATTTTATGAGCTCCCATTTGTCAATTCTTGATCTTAGAGCACAAGCCATTGGTGTTCTGTTCAGGCACTGTCCCCTGTGCCCATGTGTTTGAGACTTTTCTATTAGATTCAGTGTATCTATTTTTTTTTTAAAGATTTATTTATTTATTTATTTATTTATTATATGTAAGTACACTGTAGCTATCTTCAGACACCCCAGAAGAGGGCATCAGATCTCATTACAGATGGTTGTGAGCCAACATGTGATTGCTGGGATTTGAACTCAGGACCTTTGGAAGATCAGTCAGTGCTCTTAACCTCTGAGTCATCTCTCCAGCCCATATATCTGGGTTTATGTGGAGGTTCTTGATCCACTTGGACTTGAGCTTTGTATAGGGGGATAAGAATGGATCAATTTACATTCTTCTACATGGTGACCACCAGTTGAACCAGAACCATTTGTTGAAAATATTGTCTGTTTTCCACTGGATGGTTTTAGCTCCTTTGTCAAAGATCAAGTGACTGTATTTCATTTCTATTCCATTGATCTACCTGTCTGTCGCTATGCCAATACCATGCAGTTTTTATCACTACTGCTCTGTAGTATAGCTTGAAGTCAGGGATGCTGATTCTCCCAGAAATTCTTTTATTGTTGAGAATAGTTTTTGCTATCCTGGGTTTTTTGTTATTCCAAATGAATTTGAGAATTGTTCTTCCTAACTCTATGAAGAATTGAGTTGGAATTTTGATGGGCATTGCATTGAATCTGTAGATTACTTTAGCAAGATGGCCATTTTTACTATATTAATCCTGCCAATCCATGAGTATGGGTGATCTTTCCATCTTCTGAGGTCTTCTTTGATTTCTTTCTTCAAAGACTTGAAGTTCTTGTCATACAGATCTTTCACTTGTTTTGTTAGAGTCACACCAAGATATTTTATATTGTTTGTGACTATTTTTTTGTTTTGTTTTGGTTTTTTTGTTTTTGTTTTTTGGATTTTTGAGACAGGGTTTCTCTGTGTAGCCCTGGGTGTCCTGGAACTCTGTTTGTGACTATTTTGAAGGGTGTCATTTCCCTAATTTCTTTCTCACCCATTTATCATTTGAATATAGGAAGGTTACTGATTTTTTTTTGAGTTAATTTTATATCCAGCCATGCTGCTGAAGTTGTTTATCAGCTGTAGGCGTTCTCTGGTGGAATTTTTGGGGTCATTTACATATGCTATCATATCATTTGCAAATAGTGATAGTTTTACTTCTTCCTTTCCAATTTGTATACCTTTGACCTCCTTTTGTTGTCTAATTGCTCTAGCTAGAACTTCAAGTACTATATTGAATAGACATGGAAAAGAGTGGGCACCCTTGTCTAGTCCCTGATTTTAGTGGGATTCCTTTAAGTTTATCTCCATTTAGTTTGATGTTGGCCACTGGTTTGCTATATACTGCTTTTACTATATTTAGGTATGGGCCTTGAATTCCTGGTCTTTCCAAGACTTTTAAAATGAAGGGATATTGAATTTTGTCAAATGCTTTTTCTCCATCTAATGAGATGATCATGTGGGTTTTTTTCTTTGAATTTGTTTATGTAGTGGATTACATTGATAGATTTCCAGGTATTGAACCATCCCTGCATCCCTGGGATGAAGCCTACTTGATTGTGGTGAATGATCATTTTTATGTGTTCTTGGATTCGGTTTGCCAGAATATTATTGAGTATTTTTGCATTGATATTCATAAAGGAAATTGGTCTGAAGTTCTCATTCTTTGTTGGGTCTTTGTGAGGTTTTGGTATCAGTGTAACTGTGGCCTCATAGAATGAACTGGGTCATGTTCCTTCTGTTTTTATTTTGTGGAATAGTTTGAAGGGTATTGGTATTAGGTCTTCTTTGACGGTCTGCTAGAATTCTGCACTGAACCCATCTGGTCCTGGCCTTTTTTTTTTAGTTGAGAGACTTTTAATGACTGCTTCTATTTCTTTAGGGATTATGGGACTGTTTAGATGATTTATCTGATCCCGATTTAACTTTGGTATTTGGTATCTGTCTAGAAACTTGTCCATTTCATCCGGATTTTCCAGTTTTGGTGAGTATAGGCTTTTGTAGTAGTAGCTGATGATTTTTTGAATTTCCTCAGTTTCTGTTGTTATATCTCCCTTTTCATTTCTGACTTTGTTAATTTGGTCACTGTCTCACTGAAAACAACCCAGATGTCCTTCAACAGAGGAATGGATACAGAAAATGTGGTACATTTACACAATGGAATACTACTCAGCTATTAAAAACAATGATTTCATGAAATTCGAAGGCAAATGGATGGAACTTGAAAATATCACCCTGAGTGAGGAAACTCAGTCACCAAAAAATGAACATGGTATGTACTCACTGATAAGTGGATATTATTAGCTTAAAAGTTTGGAATACCCAAGATACAATTCACAGACCATATGAAGCCCAAGAAGAAGGAAGACCAAAGTGTGGGTGCTTCATTGCTTCTCTGAAGAGGGAACAAAGTATTCATGGGAGGAAATACAAAGACATAGCATGGCGCAGAGACTGAAGGAAAAGCCATCCAGAGACTGCCCCACCTGAGGATCCATCCCATATACAGTCACCAAACCTAGGCACTATTATAGATGCCAGGAAGAGCTTGCTGACAGGAGCCTGATATAGCTGCCTCCTGAGAGGCTCTGCCAGAGCCTGACAAATACAGAGGCAAATGCTCACAGCCAACCATTGGACTGGGCACAGAGTCCCCAATGGAGGAGTTGGAGAAGGGACTGAGGAGCTGAGGGGGGTTGTGGCCCCATGGGGAAAGCAACTGTGTCAATTGGCCAGACCCCCTAGAGCTCCTGGGGACTGGATCATCAACCAAAAAGTACACATGGAGGGAACCATGGCTCCGGCCGCATATGTGGCAGAGGATGGCCTTGTTGGACATCAGTGGGAGGAGTGGCCCTTGGGCCTGAGGTTGTTCGATTCCCCAGTGTAGGGGAATGCTAGGGCAAGAAGACAGGAGTGGGTGGGTGGGTGGGGGAGCAGCCTCAGAGAGGCGGGGGGTGGAGGAATGGCATAGGGGGTTTCCAAAGGGGAGACCTGGAAAGAGGAAAACATTTGAAATGTAAAGAAAATATCCAATAAAAATTTCTCTCTCTCTCTCTCTTTTTTTTTCTTTTCTTTTTCTTTTTCTCTGAGACAAGGTTTCTCTATGTAGCCCTGGCTGTCCTGGAACTCACTCTGTAGACCAGGCTGGCCTCAAACTCAGAAATCTGCCTGCCTCTGCCTCTCAAGTGCTGGGACTAAAGGAGTGTGCCACCACTGCCCGGGCTCCAATAAAAATTTCTCTATCACACACTCATACACACATACACACACACACACACACACAGAGAGAGAGAGAGAGAGAGAGAGAGAGAGAGAGAGAGAATATCATCCATTGGGCCATAGAGATTTTTTATACAATTTAACTAGAACATTTCTCACACAAGGTCCACAGGTGACAACAGTTAGGAAGAGCAAGACAAGCCCCAGCAGTGCTGATATTAATGTAGTCAACCAGGGGGACCAGGA
This sequence comes from Rhynchomys soricoides, assembly GCA_019843965.1. Lineage (NCBI taxonomy): Eukaryota > Metazoa > Chordata > Mammalia > Rodentia > Muridae > Rhynchomys > Rhynchomys soricoides. The sequence goes on along the minus strand of JADRCH010000115.1, from coordinate 1,124,799 downwards.
AAATAATGACTCATACCAGTTTGATTCTGTTGTCTGAGTCTAGCCCTTTCCTCTAGTCTCTGACAGACAGTGGCCTGGCTGTTTCTGATAATGCCTGAGTTGTTGGTGTAAAGACAGCATTGCTCTCCTGGGGCTTGGCAGAGCTCCCTATTGCAGGAAGAGTAAGTCTAATCCCTTTTATGTTGTAGTACTACTTCAGTTAGTGAGTCTTACTGCTGTTCTAACTGATAGATAGACTTTTCTATTTGATCTGAATCTATAAGATTGTTTAGGACTTGAAGAGTCTGATCTGCTTGGATAAGGTCTGTAGCACTAGTACCGATTCCCACAGCTATGCCAGACCCTACACACACCCTAAGTAGAATTGCTGAGGTCCCAAAATCTTGTCTTTCCCTGTGATGACCCAGAACCGTCTCCATGAAGATACTGAAGAAGTAGAGACTTGAGGGAACAGGGTAATCAGAACACATAGGCTGAAAATTTTAAGTATCTGTGGATAGACCCAAGGGATTAAACCAGAGGTGCATGCAAACCAAGTTCCACTGGGTGTGTGTGTGTGTGTGTGTGTGTGTGTGTGTGTGTGTCAAGGTACAAGTTGCTGACTTCTATAGTAAGGGTCTGATTGCAAAGATGTTTAAAGTGAGGGAAGCTATTTAGTCTCTCTCCTTTTCCTATTACACATTGTCCCTTTCTAGTAATGGCTTGAAGGGTGAGGCCCGGAAACCTTCCCAAGGAATACCTTGGCAGACTTTTTAGGCATGTTGACAAATTTCCTGTGATAGCCCAGCCAGTATAGTATGGGGGCCTGGGGTCCAGACAGAGCCAACACTCTCCTCTAGTGAGGTTAGTGCTAATAAAATTGAAGGTGAAGTTGAGTAGTTCAAACAGGAGGGGTGTGATGACGAGGCAGGTTTATAAGGGAGGAGGAATCTGGAACTGAGGCTGATGTTGTATTTTTTACGACCGGTATTGGCATTGCCAGAGTCGAAGGTCCTTTAGCTATGGGGTGGGGGTTATGCAGGCAGGACTATTTGTTTTTAAATCTAAAAGCATAGTGTCCTATTATGTCCATGATACACCATTCAGCCCCAAGCCTTCCCAGACTCCCATCCTCTGTTTTTTCCCTTCTCTGTTATTGAAATGGAAATGAGGTTCCTTCCCCATATCAAGCCTACCAATCCCCCAGGTGTTGGGTTTATTGTCTTTATATTTTGATAAGATCCTGATTATTATGTACCCATGGGGCATTGGTCTCACAGCCCCATTTATAGCAGAGAAACGTTGGTAACACCACAAGTCCCATAGTCATTTGTCCCTGAACATGCATAGAGTTGGATAGTGGTGAACCGCCATTCTTGGCAATCCTTCCCCCAAATCACCAAACAACAAATTGTAGTTCCTGCTATAAGGAACAGGGTTTACCTCTTGGACCTGAATCCTTCTATATGTATTCAGCCAGGACACAAAGGTCTAGGTTGAAAACAGGAAAAGTGGTACTCTCTGTGAAATCACCAGGCCAGTCAAGTCTGTACTTCTCTTCTTACATCTTGTAGGGTTCTCTAAGTATCTCAGTATTGTAGGGCCTCAAAGTATCCATTTGGTGGTAACAGCTTGATGAAGATTTATGTACACTGAAATCTGATCTCTGAGCATAGTAAGTACACGTAGCCCTTTGGAGACCTACTGGGTCTCGCCATTGTCTAGGGCACAGTGGGAGGTGGGAGGGTCTGAGGCAGGTTTTTTGTTTTTTGTTTTTTAAAATTCTTATTAGCATGTGTGGGCAACAGCTCAACACAGTCCTTGTGCTGGCCTTGGGTGCATAGTTGGAAGTCACTCCCACCGATGTTTCAGCTGTCTTGTGCCCTGCTGGTTTAACATGGTTGTGATGTATTCAAGTCTGGATGCTGTGTATCTGTGTGAGTACCTGCACAGCTATAGGGTTGGTGAGAATCACCATGTGAAGCCCTTTCCAGCAAGGCTCTAGGATTTTGTGGTTGTACCTCTTTATCCAGACTCTGTCACCTGGTTCAAAGCAATGGGAGTTGGGGAGGGGGCAAACTCATAAAAGCAGGCCAGAGACGGATGGAGGGCATCCAAACATTTCAGGAACTTATTTTGGTCATATTCAGCAAGAATGTCAGACTGCAAAATAGGTGGCAGAGGAGGGGGGCTTCCCTAAAATATCTCAAAAGGGCTTAGGCCTAGGGTATAGGGAGTATTCCTAGCCCTGTATTGGGCAAAAGCTAAGAGACACCCAGTCACCAATAGTTTCAAGGGTTAATTTAGTTAAGGCCGTGTTCAGGGTCTGATTCATCCTTTCTACCTGTTCTGAACTGTGGGGTCAGTATGCATGATGTAGTTTCCAACTGGTCCCCAAGGCATGAATAAGAGACATGTTACCTGAGAAATGGAGGCTGGTCCATTGCCTGATCTAATCAAGAAATGTAGACCATACCTAGGAATATGTCTTCTAGAAGTGTCTTTGTCATGAAGTTGGTGGTTCCTTTGTCATGAAGTTGGGTGGGGTATGTTTCCACCCAACCTGAGAAAGTGTCTACAAAGAATCGCAGATATTTGTAGCCAAATTTCCTTGGTTTTATTTCTATGAAATCTACTTCTGAATTGGCTCCAGGGCACTGTCCTCATCCTAGTTCTAAGATCTTTGTTCTTACCCTGGGAATTTACAACCTGACAAGTGGGGCAACTTGCAACTATTTGCTCTATTAAATCTCCTACTCTGAATATTTTATATTTAGCTCCTCGAAGTCATTCTTTAGTTGTCTCTGTCCCAGATGCAGCCTGACAAATCCAGTGAATTAGTTGACTAGCGAAGTCTCTAAGTAAAACAGTGCACCATTCAGCAGTCTGCAGCCATCCATCTATCCGTATATAGATATGCCTTGACATTGGGCTTGGTCCTTTTTATCTTCAGAGGTATAATCAGGATCAGAAAGGAGCCCTGGGGGCTGTATGTCTACCAGAGTAGGTACCATGGGCTTCATGGCAGCTTGTCTTGCCTTATCAGCTAGTCTATTTCTCTGTGCTTCCTTCCTTGTTCCCTTTTGGTATTCTGGACAGTGTATGATGGTAACTTTGAGGGGTAGCCATAGGGCTAACGGTGTCAGGATTTCTTCCTTGTTTTTAATAACTGTTTCCCCCTCTGCAGTCAGTAATCCCCTCTCTTTATAAATAGCCCCATGCACATGGGTGGTAGCCAAGGCATATCTGCTGTCTTAGGGCCTGAGTTAGGGCTATCAGTTCAGCTCTTTGGGCTGAAGTCTCAGGTGGTACTGTTGAGACCTATATGACAGAGTCCAAGTCCACCACCGCCACTCCTGCATATCTTGTTCCTCCGTGGAAACTGCTCCTGTGTGTGTAGTAGATCCTTTCTACATCTGGCTGTGGGATATCTGTCAAATCAGACTGATATGACAGTCTGTACGTGGCTCAGAACTACAGAGCAGTCATGTTCTACATTCAAGGAAGGGTCAGGTGGCTTGGTTCAGGGCTGAAGGTGGGCTATACCTTACCCTTGGGATTCAACAGCAGAGCTTGGTAGGGGGTTAGTCTGGCATTTGAAAGCCATCGATTGGGTGGGATTTTTAGTGTACTTTTGATGGCATGCAGGATAGTGATGACAAGCTCTTGTCCCATGATTATTTTGTCAGCGTCTTTGTCCAGGATTGCTGCGGCCACCACTATTCGACCAGGGAAGGCAAGCTGGCCAACCCTGTTTTGGGTTTTTTGTTTTGTTTTTTTGTTTTTTTGATAGATATGCTAATGGTCTTTTCCAGGGCCCCAAGGTTTGAGCCAGCACTTCCTTTGCTATTCCTTTATTTTTGTCTACATACAGATGGAAGGGCTTGTGGATGTCTAGGAGGGCCAGAGCAGGGGCCGGTAATAAGGCCTCCTTCAGAGTCTTAAAGGCTTTCTTCATTTCAGGGGTTCATTCAAGAGTATTCTCATGCCCCCTGCTGGCTTCTCGTAGTGCTTTTGCTATTTCAGTGAACCCTAGTACCCCCACAGCCCGCAGAACCCAGCCGATCCCAGAAACTCCTGCACTTGCCTTCTAGTGGTTGGGATTGGGATATTGAGGACAGCTTGCTTCTGGGCCTCTGACAGCATCCATTGTCCTTACTTGAGTATGTATCCCACATAGGCAATTTCAGGGCTGCAGAGTCAGGCCTTCTTGGCAAACACTTGGTACTCCAGCCAACTCGGTTCTTAGAGTAGGTCTCGGTGGTCCCCTTACATCTCTTCAGTGGAGGATGCAACACAAGGATATCTTCATATTGCCATGTGAAGGCAGGCTCACTGGTACTCATCCAGGTCTTGTCAAAGATGGTGGGTGAGTTCTTGAACCCTGGGGTAGGTGAGTCCAGGTCAGCTGTCCATTGAAACCCTTCCCTGGATCTTGCCACTTGAAGGCAAACATGGGCTGACTTTAGGGTGTCAGAGGTAAGCCGAAGAAGGTATCCGTCAGGTCAAGTACTGTAGATAGTCTACTCTGGGGGCAAGCTGCTCAGTAGAGCACAAGGGTTTGGGATAGTAGAATGGATGTTCTCCACCTTTGTGTTGACTTCCCTCAGATCATGCACTGGTCGATAATCACTGGAGTGGGGTTTTTAACAGGAAGTAGAGGTTGTATTCCAGGGTGACTGACAGGACCAGGATCCCTGAATCCCAGAGTCTGTTGATATGCAATGTTATGTCTATTTTTGCCTCTTTACGCATAGGATATTGCCTGATCTGGGCTGGGGTAGCCTCAGCTTTCAGCTGGATCAGAATTGGGGCCTGATGATGGGCCGGTCCCACCTGATTGTTTTCTGCCCAGACTTCTGGGATCTCAAAGAAGAGTTGGTTGAGTAAAGTGTCATCTCCTTTGACAGGGAGAGCCTGGAGAATCAGTTTGTATTCCTCATCAAGGGCCAGAGTCAGGACATGGATGGGCCATTCTGATCAAGTATGTCTACCCCATCAGGGTTGAAGTTTATCTGGGCTACTATTTTTGTGAGTAAATCTCACCCCAGGAGGGAGTAGGGGCATCCACGATTGACCAGGAATGAATGGGTTACCTGTCCCATTCCACCTTTCTTTGGGTAGTCCAAAATAGGGTTTGGAGCCTGTCATCCCCTATACCCATACCTTCTTTCCTAATAAGGGTCCTAATGGCTCTTTCAAGATTGAATATTGGGCCCTAGTGTCAACCAGAAAATCTAGGGTTTCCCTTCCACTTTTAGGGTTACCCCGGGCTCATGAAGGGGAGTTGAACCCCAACTTTCTCAGTCATTGAGTTCCTCTAATTCTAAGACTTGGGGATTCCTCTTGGGGTACTTTTTTTTTCCAGTGGCCCATTTCCTTCAGTAAGCACATTGATCCTTCTTTAGTGCCACCTGAGGATTGGACTACCTGTCAGTTGGGCTTCCCTTCCCTTTGTCCATGAGCCAAGTCCCTCAGTCCTTGATGTCCTTATGATTTCAGGGTTGGCAGCCAGTAATAGTCCCCTGGTTTCTCAGTCCTCGGGTTTTCTTGATTGCAGACATGCTTGCTATAGCTACAAGTTCTGTCAGCTGCTTACCTGCAAGCCCATCCAAGCCTTGGAGCTTCTGCCAAATATCAGGGGCTGCTTGGTTAACAGAGGTCGTGTCTACATGTTTTCCCTAGCCTCAGGATTGAAGGGGGTATAGGTGTGGCAGGCCTACAAGAGTCTCTCCAGGAATTCCCTAGGACTCTTGCTTTTTCCCTTCGGTAACTTGGTTTGCCTTGGATAAATTTGTGGGCCACCCAGTGGCCTCTCAGAGGGTTCCCATTAGAATCTTGCGGTAGATCCAGAGCCTCTCCTTACCTTCAGCAGAGTTATAATCCCAGTCAGGCAAAGCCAAAGGGAAAGCTGTGTCAGTGTCTGCCTGAACCTTGATAGACAGGCTGTTTGCCCCTAGGACTAATTTCCAGGTGGCACCTAAGATCCTCTCTTCTGACATGAAGTAGACCTGGGCAGATGCTGACAATCATCCCAGGTGGGCTGGTGAGTCAACATGACTGAATCTAAGAGAGTTATGAGAGCTGATGGCCTCTCAAAATGGGGGGTCCTCCAACTTCCAGTTGTAAAGGCCATTCCTGGCAAATGGCAAATAGGTCATGAATTGTCTCCCTTGAGCATCTGGGGGGTCCCATAGTGGGCAGGGCCACAGTCAAGTCTGCTCTGTCTGCACAGGCCCAGGTATGGGGTGGCCTCTGTCAGGGTCATGGTCCTCCCTCTCTCCTGCTGCCATGAGTGGTTGTTTGTCCAGCACTGGGGCATCAGGAGGAAGTGTAAGGTCCTCCTCCTCCAGGGTGGCCAAGGTGAAGAGGGCAGGCTGGGGTGGGGGGTGGGTACCTCCCAGATAGGCAGGATTGCAAGATGTGGTGAGGCTGGCAAAATGAAAAGTTTCAACCAGGACAGAGGTCTTTTGACCAGGTACTACCAGGTGGTGATGTATGGGACCTAGTTGGGGTGCCCTGCCATCTCATAGGACCTGGTTGGGGTAACCTACGGTTTCATAGTCCACCACCTTGACCCTGTAGACAGTGGAGAAATGGAAAGTTCCTTCTTCCAGCCATCCAACCTTGAAGGTGGGCCATTCATTTCTACAAAAGAAGGATAATCTACCCGGATGGACAACGAGTCCAGCAATTATCTGCCACTCAGCATAAATCCTTGAAGTGGTCCAGGAACAATCCTAGTGGGGTGGTCTGGGTCTGGCCCATGACTAAAATCAAAGATTAGTTTAGAAATTTGCACAGCAAGAAGATTCCTACACCAAGGACAAACACACACAGACACAGAAAGATGTTTCTGGAAAAACGAAAGAAAACCAAAAGGGCTGTATCATAAGGTCTCTCACTCCATACACAAGAGAAACTGAAACCTGCAGTCAGTTCAGAAATCAGATGAGAAGCTGGGCAGTGGTGGTGCATGCCTTTAATCCCAGCACTTGGGAGGCAGAGGCAGATAGATTTCTGAGTTCAAGGCCCGTCTGGTCTACAGAGTGAGTTCCACGACAGGGAAGACTATACAGAGAAACCCTGTCTCAAAATACCAAAACCAAAACAAAACAAAAAACCAGAAATCAGAAGAAAAGGGTTGAGTTCTCTTTCTCCTGATATGGAGTCAGGAGTGTCCTCTATACCCCCTGGCTAGATGACAAAATATGTATCTGCTTTGTCTCTCTCAGCCTCCAGATTGCTTTCAGATAGAAAAACAGATGATGACCATGGAGTGCTTCAAACTTACCAATCGGGGGGGGGGGGCAAAATTTCCCTGAAATGCTCAACTATTTGAGGGTGGGGATCTCCAGTGATCCCAGATGAGCCCCCACATATAATAGTCCAAGAATTGCCATAGAATGATGTCATACACCAGACTCAAATAGTATGCAAAGTAAAGAATGTTTATTCTGCAGAAATCCAGCATACAGGGGTCTGCCATGCATCAAAATGGTGACTGCTGGCAAAAGGCACACAGGCCTTTTTATAGGGAACTAGGGGAATTTTAGCTAGGATTTAATAATCTAAATCTTCTTTGGTGGGTGCAGGGGAAGTTGCATGGGTTGGTTTCGATTGGCTCGTGCCCAGGTGGTCAGCAGACTGCCTTCCTGTGTCATGAACATTTAGCCACAGGATGAGATACCCAAACCATATAAGGCTTCCCAACATACAAGGCCCATCCTGAGATAAGATATTTCCCATTCATGTGGTTATCTCCTCACTGTTCTTTTGGAGGGAGGTTTTTTGACCTTGTTCCTGGAGCTGGTGACTTATGGCCTGATTCTTGGACTGATGACTTTCCTTTTGAAGTCATACCTGGTTCTAAAATGGAGACAAATGGGGTTATTGAATCCTAGCTATGTTATCTCTTCAAGTCATGTGGGTAGCAAAATGAATGGCTGGAAAAAAATATACTTGCCTGCTTTTATTTCCATTTCCCTCTACAACCTCTGATATTGTGCTTCAGCCTCAGCAGCCTGGTCTGCATGGCTGCTGCCATTACTGCCGCTCACCTGCCCATTTCCTCCACTGATTGCTATTCCCCTTAGTCTGCATTACAGTCAAAGCTCTTCTACTGTTTTTGTATAAAATAGGTTGTTTTCCTAAGCGATTACCTCCATTTCTTTTGCTCTTCTTTAGCTCTGAATGTAGGGTTGTACACTTGCTAGGCAAGTATTCCTACAGAACCTATGTCCCCAGTCCTCTTTTACCTTGAAATAGGCCTAGTTGCCCAGGCTGGCCTTGAACCTCTGGGAGTCATGTTTTCACCTCTGGACTAGCTGGGACTACAGATCTCCCCTATTAGGCTGACTCCAGACTTCTTTAAAGACCTACTGACAATGTTCTTCAAGCACATGGGGATTTGTTGTTAGTTTTGCCTTTGGTAGTGGTGATAGTTCTAAACTTTTACTAAATGGATTGAAAATCGTTTTGACCACAACCTTTTTTTCACACCTGATTTCCTGGCCTGAGGACACCTATAGCAGATCTTCTGGGTAGACTGTTTTGGGAGGGAACCCTGTTGGTTTCTGTCATAGTGTACTTTCGCTTGCAGTGACAAAGAACCATAACCAAAAACTCTTGGAAGAATGGGTTTAATTGGTTTATACTTCACTTTACAGTCCATCACCGAGGGCAGGAACCTGAAGGCAAAAACTGAAGCAGATACCACAGTTTATTGCCTTGATCCCTATGGCTTTCTCAGCTTGCTTTCTTATATAGCTCAGGACCACCAATCCAGGGATGGCATTACCTACAGTAGGCTAGCTCCTCCTACATCAACCAGTCATCAAAAAAAAAACAACAAAAAAAACAAAGTCCCACAGACACGCCAATAGGATAATTTGATGAATGTAATTTCTCAACTGATATTCTTTATTCCCAGAAATGTCTAGGTTTGTGTCAAGTTGACATAAACTAACCAACACGGTTCTCTAATCAAGCATAGGACTAAAGATGGTTGAACTAATAACAATTTAGGTGTGCTTTGTTCAGATTGGGGTTAAGTGCTCAGTTAATACTACTGGATGTGTACTAAGAAATATGAAGCATTTGCTATTGCTACAGCATTCCTATCAGCTAAGGTATGCTTCCCATTTAACAGATGAAAAGACTGTGACGTCTTAAGAGATACAGAACTTGTTCAAGCTCTATGTAAATCCATGAAGTAGGCTTCATGTAGCCTGTGTTTTTTCTTTGTGTGTGTGTGTGTGTGTGTGTGTGTGTGTGTGTGTGTGCAGGGGCACGCACGCACCAAAAGAATGCATCTTGTGCCCTGGAGTCGGAATTAAAGGCAGTTGTGAGCTTTGGATGAGCTAGGTGCTGGGAACTGGGTCCTTTGAGCTTTGGATGAGCTAGGTGCTGGGAACTGGGTCCTTTGAGCTTTGGATGAGCTGGGTGCTGGGAACTGGGTCCTTTGCAAGCACATGAAATACTCATAACAGCTGAGCCATCTCTCCAGTTCTCCCACTCCTCCCCCCAGACTGTGTTCCTAACCACTCTATCACATTGTTTGGGCTGTAACACCGCTCTATAAGAAACAAGAGCCTCATCATTCTTTGAGACTAGTCCAGGCAGTCAGGCCACACAATTGTGATGTGAGCTACACATGGACTGAATAATCTTAATGAGCAGAGATCTCAGACTATTTAGAGATCTCTAGACCTTTCCCATCTTTCCTTTCTCACTTAGTTACTGAGAAATATTTCTAACTGATTTTTTTTTTTTTCAAGACAGCATTTCTCTGTGTAGCCCTGGCTGTCCTGGAACTCATTCTGTAGACCAGGCTGGCCTCGAACTCAGAAATCTGCCTGCCTCTGCCTCCCAAGTGCTGGGATTAAAGGCGTGCACCACCACTGCCTGGCTTCTAACTGAAATTTAAAACCCAAAGTTTAATTTAAGATCTTACTGTCTAATATGCACATACATACATGTACAGCCATAAACACACACTGCATATACAGTGAGAACACTGGGAGCAGAGAACTAGAATAAATATAGATTAAAATCAATGATTTAACTATGGAGCAATAAGAAAGCAAATAGATAATATTTAGTTTTATTAAAGTTACATATATAAGTTTAAAATAGAACATTCTTCCCTTCAAAGTATTCTTTTAGAGTAGTTTATTATCTTAGCTGACATTAATAAAAATAATTTCTGTTTATTAACAAGTAGGTAAACTCAGGTGTAGTGGTACATACCTATAATCCCAGATTGGGGAGGCTGAGGCAGGAGGATCACCTTGAGTTTAAGTGTGATGCTCCTGGGTTACACAGTTTCAGGCCAGACTGGGCTGAAGAGTGAGGCCCTGCCACAAATAAACCAAAATCAAGTGGGTAGCTTCAACTGGATTTGTCTTTAATTAAAAACTCCCTGTTTTTCCCAATTGAGAGAAATACTTGAGTATTTGTCTTCAGTAAATTTTTAGAAGCATGTGATAAAAATGGAAAATAAGCTTTTTAAATTTCACAGGCATTGAAAAATGACCCGGCAAGCCACAACTTCCCTGTTGTCTACAGTCATCTATTCTTAGCAGCTTCTGAAGCAACAGTGTGAAGAAACAGGTTCTGGGTCCCAAAGGACTTCCTAGAACATTTGACAATTAGAATAGGAATCTTGAACAGCTTACCACATATCAGGAAAACATGTTTCACACAGTTAGCATACAAATTCAAGAGGAAGCATATATCCCATCCATGATCAGCTTATTTGCAATTAGAACTGGGCAGCCATTATCTCCTTCCGGCAGTTCCCCGCTGCACCTTATTCATAGCAGCTATTGAGTACCTAGTCATGCACACACAAAAGCTGTAAAATCGTGTGCCTAAATTGCAACAGACTGGAGGATAACTGGAGGTCCTTTAGTCACAGTTTCTTCGATGGATTTAGGGTGGAAAATGAGCTCCCTTATGCACTGGTATTCCTATAGACATTGTCTAAACCAATGCTACCCACATCAGTCAACAGCCACGTGTAATAACTGATAAGCTATGACTAAAGATGTCATTATAGTTTAAAATACACACTAGATAACAAAAAATTGATGCAGGAGACTGTGTGTCTGTGTTTTCATCCTCGGATCCAACAGTCTCTGGGTGGGGGCTGGTAGAGCGGTCCATTCCCAGAGCTTAGGCAGGGTAGCAAAAGCTACACACAACAGAAGACAGCACAAAATATCTCAATAACATCCACTAAACTGGGCCATATATTAAAATATTTTGGAGTGTCTGGATTAAATAGTAATCTTACCTGTTTCTTTTCACTTTTTAAAGTCTGGCTATAGAAAATATAATCCTCTGTTTCCATGTTTGGTCTCCATTATTACTTAGCTTTGCTCTCTACTGTAAAGATTAGGCATGGTTTTATTTATTGTGAATTTTAGTTAAGGGATAGCAATTCTATTCAGTCTTTTACCTGTAGTTTGAAAGAAAGACAGATCACACACTTTTCTATTTTTCTTTCTTAAGGTTCCACATGTATGAGAATTTTGCCTGCATGTATTTTATGGATGTTTGTGTACCATATACATGCCTGGTGCCCCAGGAGGCCAGAGAATGTCAGAGCCCATGAACTTAAGAGTTACTGATGGTTTTGAGCCACTATGTGGGTGCTGGGAATTGCATCTGTAAGAGCAACAAATGCTCTTAACTGCGAGCCATTTGCCAGCCCTGTCATACACATTGCTTTAAAATGTTTAAAATTATGCGTACATGTGTAAGTAAAGGCACCAGAGGAGTCCAGAAAAGACGATCAGATTCCCAAAGCTAGAGTCATAGGCAGTTGTGAACTATGTGATGTGGGTGCTGGGAACCGAATTTGGGTCTGCTGGAATGGTGCCAAACTCTCTTCAGCAGAGTCATCTCTCTAGTCCCCCTTTAAGAATCAGAAGTGTTTTGAAATTCCACCACATTGTTTAACTAGTGAATATCAGATATGAAAATGTTTCCGTGTCCCTAAGCTGGTGACAGGGCTTCCTTTCTAGAGGTGTCACTTTCCCTTCTCATGGCACTCTAGTTCAAATGGGTGGAGCTTGCTCAGCCTGTCTATAGCTCCTACTATGTCTCCTTGACTCAGATAAGCACATAAATGCCCATATAGGGGACCAAGACAAGAGAAATCAGGTTGCCATTTAGCTCATCACAACTCTGAGGCAGAAATATGTAAGTTTCTGTATTATTTTGGAAATCTGGAATGAGAAATTAGTTGTAAGGAATGTTCAACATAGTTAGACATGAGGGAAATACAAATAGAAACTACACTGAAATTCTCTCAGCCTAGTCAGAATGGTTAAGAAAACAAACAGCAAATGCTGCTGGGTGCATGCAGCTACAGTGGAAATCACTATGAAGGTTACTGAAAAACCTAAAATGAGGATGATCACATGATCCAGCCCTACCATCCTGAATAGATATGTCAGCATACAATACATCTATGTGGCCGGGTAGTGGTGGCACATGTCTTTAATCCCAGCACTCGGGAGGCAGAGGCAGGTGGATTTCTGAGTTTGAGGCCAGCATGGTCTACAGAGTGAGTTCCAGGACAGCCAGGGCTACACAGAGAAACCCTGACTGGAAAAACCAAAAAACCAAAAAAACAAAAGACAAAAAACAATACACCTATGTGAGCTACTCTGCATAGGTACCCTCCTGTGGATGAAGGAAAAAAGACAATATGGTATAAACAAAGCACAATCTTATTCACAGGAAGAAGAATGAGTTTATGCTACTTATAGGAAAATGGATAGAACTGGAGAGCATCATGTGACGTGAAAAGTCAGACCCCCCCCAAAGATAAATACAGAATATTCTCCCATATCCAAACTACAGACAGAAAAAGACGTGAACACAGAATGGGGAGAGGCTGGGTATCTGGGAATCAGAAGAGGAAGGTAATAGGACATGGACGTAAACATGACCAACAGGCATAAAAATGAATGAAGCCCATTATTTTATACACTTTATGCCATGACATCTTTTAAAGTGAAGTCATTTAACCTCCATTTTGTAATTCTTCTGGCTTTCTTCCTTTGGAGAAAGCCAATTTCTATCTTTCTCTTTGGTTTTTTGTTTGTTTTGAGACAGGGTTTCTCTGTGTATTCCTGCTGTCCTAGAACTCACTCTGTAGACCAGGCTGGCCTCGAACTTAAGAGATCCACCTGCCTCTATCTCCAGAGTACTGGGATTAAAGGCGTGAGTCACCACAGGCTGAGAAAGCCAATTTCATTCACAGGTTTAGTCTACATTTTGAAGCACAAGTGAAACACTTCAGACTCAGAGGCTTTATTAGATCTGGGCCATAAAGAAAAAGAGAAGATCAATTGGGAAAAAGTACTTTGAGATTAATGTACATGTTTGTGAGACAGGTCAGGTCATCTTATAGCCCATGGTTCCCTTGAACTATAGCCAAAGGTGACCAATAACGTGATTCTCCTGTCTCCACCTGTTTCGAGTTATCTCACATACCCAGTTCACGTGGTACTGGGGATGAAACCCAGGCTCATGTGTGCATGCTAGGGCTACACTCTACCAAATAATCCCCACCCCAGACACTATTTCAAAACAAAATGTCTGGAAGAAAAGAGGGGGTAAAGGGGTAGTAGGCAAGAGGGCTCACTGGCTAGACACTTGCTGCTGAGCCTAACAACACATGGATTCCCAGGACCCATACTGTGGAAGAAGAGCTTCCTGAAAGTTGTATTCTGACCATCACAAAAGTGCTGTGGCATATTCACACATGAATACCTACATGAAAATATGAAAAGGACTCACAATTCTCATTTTATTTTATGTCACTAGTAGATTAATCTCTTTGATTTTAAATTTTCCTTTTTGTTTTTCTGTGTGGGGAGAAATGGGATGGTAGATGGGGTCTGGCTTCAACCATGAAGCAAGTTGTCCTGCCTCTGAGTGCTTTAATTACTCCTGGATTTAATTCTCAAATCAAATCATCTACACTTACACATGTACAGATAATTTTTAAAATGTTTTTAGTTATATTGAAGTTTGAATAGTTTAAATGAAAATATGAGAAACATATTCAAGAACCCACTCTTAATTTATATTTTTAATTGTCTCTGTGTGTGGGTATGTGCACATGAACGCAGGTGGCCTCAGAGATCAAATGTGTTGGATCCCCCCGGAGCTGCCCAACCTGGGTACTGCAAACCAAATGCAGGTCTTCATGAACAGTGGCCAGTGCTGATCGATGAGCCCTCTCTGTAGTCCTTTTCTTTGAATTTGTTTCAAATGTCACAGATGTGGACAGCTGTGGTAACACATACCAAACAACCTCAGAACACAGGAGACTGAGGCAGGACTACAAATCTGAGGTCAGCTTGGGATACATAAAAAAGATACACAGATTTTCCTTTTAATTTAAAAAAATGTAAGTGGCAAGTACAAAGTCATAATATAGCCCCTAAGTGACAGAAGCAAGACTCGATACGTAACCCACGCTCAGACTGTTTACTGTATTGTTGTTTTGGTCTTTTTTCAAGTTTATTTATGATTTAAACAAAAGAATTTAAAACCAACACAAATCTCTCCCCCTGCGTGTGTGTCTGTGTACCAACCTGTGCCAGAAGAGGCCAGAGAGGGCGTTGGATGCCCTGGAAAGTCACAGATGGTTGTTGAGCAGTCATGTGGAAGCTGGGATTGGAACCTAGGCTCACTAAAAAAGCAGCAGACAGTGCTCTTAACTGAGAAGAAATCTCTCTAGCCAGGAGAAAGGATTCTAGAAATGTGAACAGGGGATAAGAAGGTCAATCCGTGAAGTAATTACTGTTAAAATGCCAGTAGGTATCAGAGGCTCATACAGTTTATCTGAGGGTTCCAACACACTAGTGGCAAATGTGGGCCAGAGGAAATAAGCCTTGGTTATTTTCCGAAGCTTCATCAAAACTGAACATACTCAGTTATTTGGAACTACTTGGTATTCTAGTGACGAAGATTTGGATCTGAATAACTTATTTAGCTATGTACAAGCCTTGTGTTTGAAGTGAAACCAAATTCCCAACAGGCTTTTTTTTATATATTTATTTTTAAATTACATTTATTTTGTGTGTGGGAAGGCATGCATGCTACAGTGTACGTGTAGTCAGAGGACAAGTTTTGGGAGTCAATTCTATCAAGGATCAAATTTTATCCGGGATTCAAACTTGGTGTCAGGTACCTTAACTTGCTGAGTCATCAGTCCCGGTTTGATATTTATGGTAGAAGTCATCTGATATGTGTTACTACAAATTACTAATTTGTGAAAGTTATTTTCAATATAAGGTTGCATGCTTTCTCTGTAGCTTTCTTTAAAAGCATACATTATTTTCTATCTTCTGGAACTGTTTTCCCTGATAAGTTTGTTGAGCATTTATTTGCACATGCTGTGTTGGGTACTCTCCGGGATTCTAGCAGACTCATGTGAACTGCGCCCACAGTGGTGTTGACATTTAAAACCCATACTCAGGACACGGTGAGACACTTCATATACCAGTAAGACATAAGAGAGATGCGGTCAAGGAGTTCCAGAAAGGTTTCCTCTGTATGCTTCTGTGGGATGTACTGTAAGGGTTGGAAGTAAGAAAGACTTCGTAGATAGGACTATCCTTAAACTCATGGTCCTGCCCCAGCCCCTCAAGTGCTGGGATAAGACATGTGCCAACACACCCAACTCAAATAAGTGGATGTTTTTAGTAAGAATACTTGAGGCTTTTGCTGTTGTTTTTTAGATAAGGGCTCTCTCTATGTAGACAGGTTGGCCCCAAACTTGGCCTCCTGCCTCAGTCTCCCAAATACTAGCATTACAGGTATGTGTGTGTATACCACCTGTATGCCACCACACTCAGCTTAAGAATACTTATTAAAAAATAACAATGTCTGCAAAGCTCATCATTTCAGGACTCTGTGACAAGTTGACAGTTATTGGCTATATGAGCAGTAGGTTGAATAGGCAATCTTAGAGAAAGAAGCCCAAAGAATTGTGCCATTATTAGTGATTCATGTACTCTTGGAGGGAGGGTCCACCGTACCCCTCCCCCCTTCCCTAATGCTGTGCTCTTAAGATCCTGGCTTTGCAGACAGCTAAAAACAAAGAATGAGGTTTGATTGGCCAAATTTTCACACCTCTTTAGCAATATACTGCTGTTACCTGATTGAGGGGAAATTAATATCTTGCCAGTCAGAACTTACTTCATCATCAGTAAGCACTGCATATCAGTCTCCAAATAGGATATTCAAGAAGGGTGAGAGGGTTGCCAAAGACACAGTACTTTTCATTGTCCTTCAAACTTGCTTTTGCTGTCCTTAGCTCCTCACCAAGCCAGTGTTTTAACATGGCAAGGGCTGCTTGTCAATCATGACCAAGCCAGTGTTTTAACATGGCACCGG
>JADRCH010000115.1:997465-1107027 GCA_019843965.1 Rhynchomys soricoides | reverse complement strand
TTCTTTCTTTCTTTCTTTCTTTCTTTCTTTCTTTCTTTCTTTCTTTCTTTCTTTCTTTTTTTCCAAGACAGGGATTCTCTGTGTAGCCCTGGCTGTCCTGGAACTCACTCTGTAGACCAGGCTGGCCTCAAACTCAGAAATCTGCCTGCCCGAGTGCTGGGATTAAAGGCGTGGGCCACCACTGCCCGGCTCCTATGTGTGATTTCTGCTTTGTTTTTCAACTTTGTTTTTCCCCAGACACGTTCCCCTTACTACACAGACCTGTCTGGCCTTGATTTTGTGGCAGTCCTTCTGCCTGTGCTTCACTGCACTGGGATTATAGGTGTTCATCACCATGTTTGGCTACATATGGTTCTTAAATGGATCATTCCCCCACCAGATGTCTTATCAACAGAATACATAACCTACTTAAACATTACTCCTGGCTAATTACAGATTCTGGTATATATAACATAATTTAAAATATCTATTCTTTAAACTTCTTAGGTATATGCAAAATTATACATAAAATATACTGTTCCTAAATAGTTAAAAACTCGAATTTACATTATAATGACCACATCTAACATAAAGCAACTCTTAATTTCTAGGATATTTACATTTTATACTATTGCTAGTTAAGAGGACTGGAATAAAGGGTGGTGGTGGTGGGGGGATGAGCCGACATTGAATAAGGAAGGAAAAGACAGACTGGAAAACCCAGTTGCCAGTCTCTGGGTCATCTAGAGAACAGATTAACTGTACACTATAAAGTGCTGTGAACTGAACCTGGGTCCTCTGTAATAGCAGGAAGTGTTCTTAGCCACTGAGCTCTCACTCCAGGCCCCCTGTGACTTTTGATGACCTAATATTGGGAACAGTGTATCTCTGTGTATTGTTCAGTAGAGGCAAACAGACCTAAGACAGTCTCCAGTTACTTTAGCATTTAGTCCACTTTTAATTTTTCCTCCCGTTTAAACACCCATTCATCATCCTTAAAACGACTCTCCAAGAAACCCCAGAAGCTATAAGGAAAATGAGCTTACCTGTTGTTGTGTTTGCACTAATGACTCCAAGTACTTGATGATAACAGATTTAAAATCTTTCACTCGTTCTTTCTGTTAAAGTACAATACATTAAAAGGGGATATTAGTAGAAAATTAAATTTTCTCACAGAACTGTAGCAAAATTAAGGAAAGTACAGAATTAGGATACATACCTCAAATCTTCCCACTTCTTTTCGAATTGTTTTAGAGATCTGCTCAAAATCTCTCTCTCCTTGTTGTACTTTTGCTTCCCACTAAGGAAAACAAACAAGAGAAAAAAAAGGCTTATTTTCCCCTGGTTAGAAGATATGACACTGTCATGATTACTCATCTATCTTAACCGAAATGCCTAAAAGAACCAAGAAAGCTCATTATCAGAAAACCCAATCTAACCCAATTCAGTCATGAATCTAGAAGCTGAGGACACAATTCAGTGGGTAAAACACTGGCTGTGCAAGCATGAGGCTCAGAATTAGATCTCTAGCACCCATGTAGATGCTGGGTGGGCAGGACAGTTGCCTACAATCACAGCACCCTGCAGGCAAAGACAGGAAAGCTGGCTAGCTACACAAGTGAAATCACCAAGTTCTGGGTTCAAGTGAAAGATCCCGACTCAATTCACAAGGTGGAAAGTGATGGAGTAAGACACCCAACATGAAGCTTTGCCCTCCATATGCATGCACACTGTTAGGTCCATGCACATATGCTTATGCCCACACACATATGCACACATGCACACCCCATACACACACAAAATAGGTGTATTTCACTTTCTGGTGGTAGGTACACATGTCAGCTTAAATTCCATTAATAATTCATTGCTACATTTACAAGACTAGAATATTTCAATGTTGAATGGCCTATAATGTCCTGCCAGGTATGGTAGCTCTTGCTATAATTCCCATTTTGTGAAAGAGGGTGTAGGAGAACTCCCATGCTGGCCTAAGTAAGGCAACATGATTAGATCCTATCTCAAAACCAGCAAAATAAAGATCCACCTAACAAATGTTTATTAGATACAACTGGAAGAATCTTGAGGATAAAGCTCACTAACAAATAAATTGTTACACATTTCAAAGTATGTCACCAATATAAATTTCAATAACACATGTATATTCATGTGCTCATGGAGATACTTCAATATGTGACACTTAAAACATTTTGTAGTGGTAAAATGACTAGGTTTTTTTCAAGTGGAACTATTTATTATCTACTGAAGACTCATCAATAATCATTAAATTCAGAATGGTAACAACAAAATGTGACTAGTGACCAATGAAACAGCTAAAATAAATATTTAAGCAATGAAATGGTATTTCCACTATGTAACCAAAATACTGGCTCATACTCTGCAAAGAGCAGGGTGCTTATGTGTAGTAATATAAAGGTTGTCCTACCTCTTCAATTTCCTTATTGAAGCATGGCAAAAGAAGTGTATAAATTATAATAAACCTATACAAATTTATTAAAACACCATATATAATACATATATATGGGGGATAATATTGCCCAGAGAACAAAGTGTGGGTAGGTCTACCTTTAAAACCATTTTACAAAATACAAAATGAGTAACTATCTGAAATCAAAACCATTTGAAAAGAAATGTACAAAATGCAAAGGTTAATTTTTGATTTCTTCCTTGCATGCTTCTTTACTCATTTTACAGTCATGTGAGGTGACAAAGGGCTTTGGAGACTTTAATGATGATAAAAATGTTAAATACTTCTCACTATCTCATATAATTCATAAAAATATGGAGAAATAGCTAAGTGCTGAATGATTCAGAAAAAATATGAAAAATTATGCATATATGAATGACATGAAAAATCTGAGTAAAGAAATAAAGTATTATTAATTACCTCTCTTATTTCATTTTTAGCTTGTTGAATTTTATCTGGTTTGTTAGCAACCATCATTTTTGCCTCAGTTTCACGTTTTTTGAGCAAGGTAATTTGAGCATCTTCCCATTTCTGCCAGCATTTCATCCGATGGTCAAACACACCCTGTAAGTGGATGGCATACGGCATTAAGCCTACAAATACTCTCATTACAATATAAGTATAATATACTGAAATCTATAAAGGCAAGTATTTAAATGTTATCTTAGTATGTGGAGACAATGAAGAGATGCATGCCAATAGCAATTTCTCTAGTTTAGTTCTTCTACTGAACACTATAGAAGACAGATTCATATGCTGGAAAAACAGAGTTTGAAAATAGAGACTGAGCGGCAGTGTCGTCACGCCTTTAACCCCAGAACTGAGGAAGGGGTGGGGGAGAGCAGATGGAGGTGCATCTTTGTGAGGTCAAGGTCAGGCTAGTCTATAGATCGAGTTCCAGTATAGCTAAGGCTACAGAGGGAAAAGAAGATAGAATGGACCAAACCAGGCCTACCTTTTAATCCCAGTACCAGGAGACAGGCAGGAAGGGGGACTGTTGTTTGAGACTAGTTCAGTTTATGTCTAAGTTCTAAGCAAGCCAGGAATACATAACTACATAGTGAGACCCAGACAGGGAAAAAAAAAAAGGAAACCCCAAGTGACAGGAAGTGAAGTGAAAACTGTCATAGATGACTCCAAATAGGAAAAAAAGCAAACAATAAATAAAACAGTAAAGGCCTAACAAAATGGGGAAGAGGTTGAGTCCTGTACATGGAGAAAAGGATATAAACCACAACTGAAAGGCAGAACAACATGAAAACTGACTCACAGACTCTACCAGCACAAGCCAACCACATCCACAGCTTATTTTCAGGGCCTGGCACAGTAAAATCACGTGACTAAAGAAGTCATATACAGATACAAGAGAGCACTGGGATGTGATCAAAAAGAAAACCAATGGACAGGATGGGAAAATTCATTATGAATTTCTTTCCTAGCTTGATGTTGGGGATATGTTAGCATTATTTCAAATATATACTAACTCAACAAATGAGCTAGGTATTAACAAACTAGGTGAATCAAAAAGTATTGTGCCAGAGATATTTCAATTTTAAAACATATTTTAATCAAGAAGCAGTAAATAGCTGGGTGTTATGGTTCATGAGTTCAAGGCCACCTTGATCTTGACCCTGCCTTAGAAAAACAAAACAAAAACAGAACATCAGGTACCAGGGCCTACCTAAAGAAACACAAATGTTACTTGAGCCTGACCCTGTGTCTAGGAAGCCCCTCTTTTGAACAGTGCACCACTGCAGTGCACACTAATCCCCACAGTACTCCTAAAGTCACATTATGATCACATTCATGTCATCTTGACAGGAATATAAACAGAAGGCCAGTTTCTGTCAAGTAGCTATTAGAGACAGGTATGGTTTCTTTTTAAAGGAAGTAGGTAAAAAGAAATTAACATTTCAAACAAAAAAAAAAAAGAAAGAAAGGAAAAGGGCTGGGTGTGGCTCAGTGGTAGAGGAAGCACAAGGACTGGGCTAGGAAGTACTCCACATACATGAAAAAGAAAGTGTGAATCTCAGCTCAACAAGCTTTTTAGTAAGGACAAGGGGGACGAGCAGGAGCAGAAGCAGAAGCAGAAGCAGCAGTTACCACCTAGTATGGTGGGGTATGCCTTCAATCCCAGCACTTGGGAGGCAGAAGTAGGCAGATCTCTTTGAGTTCAAGGCCAGCCTAGTCTACATAATGAGTTCCAGGACATAATGAGACCCTGTTTCAAAACAAATGAATAAACAAACAAGTGAAAAAATAGGAGCTAGAGATGGCTCAGAGTTTAAGAGACTTTGCTGCTCTAGCAGAGGACATGAGTTTGGTTCCCAACATCCAGTTTTGGCTCACAGCTGTCTGCTACTCCAGTTTCAGGACCTAGTGCTCTCTTCTGACCCCACAGACATCAGGCAGCAGGCAGGTACTGGTAATCATGAATACATATAAGTGAAACATTCATGCATATAAAAAATAAAAATAGATTTTATAAAAAATAATGAAAACAGGAAACACAAAGAAGGGTAAGGGAGGAAGATAGCAATCAGCCTATAAACACAAAAGCCATCATTAGGCAGACGAAAGGGAACATGTAGTAGCTGGTGGTGCATGCTTGTAATCTGGGTACTTGGAGGTGGACAGAAGGATCAGGAGTTCTAGGCCAGCCTTAGCTACACAATACTCCCAAAAACAACAATAAAAGATATCCAGCCCTGAAAACCAGGCCAGGATGAGGTTAAAAATAAAAGCTGTCTAAATACAACAAAGTATGCACTAAAAACTGTAACAGCTATAAACAAAAAACTCACCAGAAGCATAAGGAGTTACATACAAGAGTACACAAAGTTGATAAGTTTTGTCAACTCTAAGAAAACA
This sequence comes from Rhynchomys soricoides, assembly GCA_019843965.1. Taxonomy (NCBI): domain Eukaryota; kingdom Metazoa; phylum Chordata; class Mammalia; order Rodentia; family Muridae; genus Rhynchomys; species Rhynchomys soricoides. The sequence continues at coordinate 1,101,692 of JADRCH010000115.1, read as the reverse complement.
CCACTTGGAAGTGCTGAGTTGAAAAAAATCAATAAAAAGACAGTGTGTCAGTTTGCACAAGAAAGGAGAGAAAGGTGATTTCAAAAGCTCTCTAAATTGTTTGAATCCAAGGAAAAGCAGAGCGTAAATAGTTGAATCCCTCTTGTTATGACTTTCATCAGTAACAGTAACTCAAAGACACGGTAGCATCACAAAATATCTTCAGAAAAAATGTTGACAAATTGACAGCTCAGTTGGAGAGTACAAATGCTGAACTAGATTAGATTCCTTCTGTTCCTATTCAGAAATAGGTTTATTAAAATTTAATACTATCATTGTATAATATAATTATGGTCACATTTCGTTTATAACTATGTGACTACACACTTGAGTAATACAGAATCCTTTTACTGCCCAAATCCATGCTGAAGACCTCCTGAAACATGGCTGACAACAATCACTCCCACTTTTATCCCATTTCTTACTAATGAGACTAGAGCTGGCAGGCAGCTTCAGTTACTGCTAGAATGAGTAAATAAATGCAAATAGTTGCAAACTTACATATGAATACATAAATAAATGTGTACTTTTACTTCCTTATACTTGATATTCCTTAGACTTAAGAACTATTATTGTACTATCCATGTACTAAGAGAAGAAAATGTTAAAAATTCTCATTTTGAAATCATTTTTATATAGTGGTATAGTATAAGATTTGCACACTGAAATGTATATATCTAATAGAAAACCAAACGAGTGTGATTGTGTGTGTTGCTATGTAATCCTGACTGGCCTAGAATTTACTATGTAGACCAGGCTGGCTCTGAACATGTGACCCTCTTGCATCTGCTACCCAGGTGGTAGTGTTACAGGAAATTCGTATCATGTTTAGTTTAAGTTATTTCTAAAGCAAATGGCTTAAGTAACAAGAATGTAAGAAGATTTGTAGAATGGGCTTACTTTTACTGCAGCAATGAGACGTATGTAGTCACTAAGAAGCTCTGAGAACATGTAAAAGTCGGCAAAAGCTTGTTCTTGATGTAACTGGTCTATCTTCTCCTCAACCTCTGCAAGCTGAGACAAAGCTCTAGAGAGCGCAGTATGATCCTCAGAATTACCTAGCATGGCAGCACTCTTAGCAAAGGCAGCTGTGTTAGCTGAAAGTTCTGAAATTAAAAAAAGTATTTAGTATCTGTTAGTAAAAATTTAACACTATACTTATCTTTCTAAATTTTATTTACTCAGAAATTAAAATTTAAATTTATGAATTATTTTAAATGCATATGAGACAGTCAATTAACTGCCTTGAGCATATATGCTCATAGAATCAGCACTGCTGTGTGGAGTGGACTGTGTTTACATTCAACCCCAGCATAGCCCCACAGAAATAGAATCACAGATTATATCTTCAGATGGCAAACTGTGTCTGAAAAATTCAATAACCTGCCTTCCCTTTTCACACCAAAGTGCTCATTTATTATTGCCTGCATTCTATTGAAGATGTAAGTATATCTCTAATATAGGAAGAATAAACATAAAAATTAACTGGGTTGGAGAGATGGCTCTGAGGTTAAAAGTTTATGCTGGTATTCTGGAGGACCTAAGTTTGCAAACCCACACACTGGAATACAGAAGTACATAAAAATAAGAATAATGCTTTTTAAAAATCATAATTAATTCATACTATACTCTTTGGCATTTGAACATTTGTCATTGAAAATAATATCTCAAATCTTATTTTTATTTATTTAAAAAAATTTACATCTCAATTTTAGTAAGAATCTTATCTACACAGAAAGAAAGGAAAAAGGCACTTGTACTTACAATTTATCATCAATTTAAGTTCTTTTCTATTTGTTGTGCAATGATGCTAAGAATTAAATGAGGTTTTTTTTTGTCCTTTTTTTTTTTTTTTTTGAGACATGGGCTAGCCTGGAACTCATTTAGTCCAGTCTGCTTTCAAACTCACATCATTCTCCAATAAGAATTTCTGGATTATTTTTAACACAGTCGTTTCAGACATTTCAAATGAAGAAAAATCATGTTTTTAAAGCCTACGGACAATGACTAAAAATTACATTTTCTGAAAACTATTCAGCTGTTGCACAGTATATAATTTAAAAAAAAAATCCAAAGCCCACTTCCTAAGAGATATATAATATAAACAATAAGGTTATGACAAACTATTATAAAGAAATAACTATCATATGGAGGCTGGAGAGATGGCCCAGTGGTTAAGAGCACCGGCTGCTCTTCTAGAGGACCCAGGTTCAATTCCCAGCACCCACACGGCAGCTCACAACTGTCTATAACTCTGGTTTTGGGGTATCTGGCACCCTTGTACAGACATACAGGTAAAACAATGCATATGAAATAAAAACTAAAAAAAAATTTGAAAAAGATTTATCACACAAGTAATCAGTTTTGTTACCATTACTCTAATGAAATCTATTAAGCATTGTATCACATAGTATCTTAGAAAACCATTATGAAGAGTCTTGAACTCTAAAAAGTCAAACAAAGCAAAACAAACAAACAAGAGTCTAATACCAAAACTTTGTGGATTAAAAAAATTTCAACTTAAATTTCCTATGAACTTTTTACCCCTCAAACCTAGTTTTAAATGCAGTTGTCTGAACTTTTTTACTTTTTCAGTTTTTAGTCTAGGCTGGTCTTGAACTTCCTGTATAGAAGATGACCCTGAACTCCTGACTGCCTGATTTATGTGATGCTGGAACTCAAACCCAGGGCCTTGTGCATGTTAGGCAAGCACTACCAAGACATCGCCAGCCCCTAAATACTATAAAAACACAAGCAAAACAACCCATAGAGCTTTCCAAGAAGCAGAGGCACAATACAGATAAACACTTTTAAGAAAATCCGTAAATATTAATTTTTAATTTTCCATACCATAGTTCAGAGAATTGAACTCAGGGTCTCATTCATGTTAAACAAGCACTCAACCAAATGAGTAACAATTTTAATTTGAATTAAAATGGTTTTATAAGCTCTTGATTTTTCTAATTTTAAGCTAGAAGTCAGATCAAAATTCACTGGAAAATTTTAAATGGTATTGAAGCAAATATTCTTTTTCTGTTTTGAGGCAGTCTAGCTTCAAACTCCTGGTAGTTCTGCTCCAGCTGCCTATATACAGCACATGCAGCAGAATATTCCCTGAAACTATTGTTTTCTCTTTTCCATAATCACTTCAGAGTATTCACCTTACACAGCTAACAAACCTTTTCTATGACAGACCAAGGCTTCAACACTGGCATGAAGTTTCCGAAGTTGCTGGTCAAGGTTCTCAAATTGCTGTTGCTTTTCTTCAAACCACTAAGAAAAAAATGAAAAATGGAGCTAATTTGGGACGAAGGAACCACTGTAAATTAGGTTACGGATAGCAAGCCACCTTCCTTGTTTTAGAACAGCAAATTAGCCATATATAACCGTGGTGGCCCACTGATGTAGCTGAGAGGTGAACTCAATAAGCAAATTAATATCCTATTTTCTGCTTGTACAGCTTTAAAATGCAATTGTTGGGCTCATTAATTCATTTCATTATTCAAGTCGAAAAATCAGCTCTTACTGCATCCGATTCATTCATCTTGATTGTCATTTTGTTGACAGCGTCGGCAGCCTTGTTCACCATCCTCAATATTCCTGCTCCACTCAGAGCCTGTGTATTAACTGCTCTCGGCAGCTGGAATTGAATGACAAATAAGGGCAAACAAACTGGTTAAAAGCCTAGAGATTTAACTGGGCACAAAAGGGACCCCCTCCCAAAATAAAGAGAAGAGAGAAGAAAAGAGAAAAGAGGCTGTATTTTCTTCATCCTCACACACTTCAACAGTGAGATCTAATTTCTCAAATGCACTACTTGTACATTCTCAAAGGAAAACTTAAAAAATAGACTTTCCATTTGCTTTTCTTCTGCACGTTTACATTTAGATAGAACAAACACTGTTTGTCAAAACACATTAAGAAATTGCCGGACTCTAACATAGCCACCTGTCTTGGAGCACAAACAAGCTGCTGGTGAGCAGAGATGCTCACTCTGTGAAGGCTGTGCTTATGAGCTTCTAGAAAATTCTGAGACTCAAGCAAAGTTTTTTTAAATCTCAAACAATAACAATTAGGACAGTGAAAGTAAAATTATTTCTCATCTATTTGATTAGAACCAGTTTAAATTCTTCAAAAAAGGAACTGACCACCCTCTATTACTAAAAGAAGGTATTTGCAAGTAATTCAGTTAACCGACACCAAAAAATGCCAAAACGTGGTTTTACTATGTCTACTGAACTAATTATTTACTGAATATCTAATCTTGTAATAGTTATAACAAATATGATTAAGAGAATTTAAAGTGGAAATACCTCTGAGCTTTCCAAGAACTGCCTTAAGTCGGGATCCTGAAGCAATGTTGGATGCTTTACTGTTCTTTGAAGATACCTATATTCAAGAGTTGAATTGATCCTGTTTTAGTACCAAGTTAAATTGTGTTTTAACAAAAGAATAAAAATAAGTATCTTTAATCTAGCTTTTATTAGTCTGCACTCACTATAATCATCTAGAATTTTATATAGTTGGACAGAGCATGGTGATACACACCTTAATACCAGAATTTGGAAGGCAGAGGCAGGTGGATCTCTGTGAATTTGAGTCCAGACTGGTCTACACAGCAAGTTCTAGACCAGCTAGGTCTACAAATGAGATCCTATTACGGGGGAAGGGGAGACTTTAAAGAATCAAATACAAAGTTTTTGTTCTTTTAAAAAATGTTTATTTTTATTTTATATGTATGTGTACGTGCCTACATGTGCCACATTCATGCCTGGTGCCCATGGAGGCCAAACCCGGACTCAGTGTCAGTTGAGAGCCACCACATGGATACTGGGAACAAACTCAGGTCCTCTGCAAGATCAGCAAGCCTTTGAGCTGCCTCTTAAGCCTCTTTGCTCATCTTTTGAAAGGGAGACAGAGTAAATACTTTATTAGTATCTCACTATGATAATTTAGTTACAAAAGGATATATGGACTATGAGCTTATATAACAATGTTTCTTTAGACAGAATTATTATGTTTCCAGTTATAATTTTAGGAAATTAATATACCACTATGTATATTTTCTTCTCAACAAGTATAATTACTACTATCTCTCAATTGGGAAACCTATCAATATTTCTTGTAGCAGATTTAAACAACAATCCTTGGTCCTTGGTTCTGATTTGATAAGGACTAAATTTTCTTCAACAATTCCTCTTTAAAAACAAAACAAAACAAAACAACAAGTTTTCATTAATAGCCCAGATTGATCTTACATCTGCTATCCTCCTTTAGTAGCCTACCAAGGGCTGAGGAAGTAAAAGAGGTGGCCAGTGGATGCTCAGATCTGATTTAAGCAGAGTGAATTGAGAAGAGTTACTTGAGCTTTCCAGTTTCTATTGGTGTGCTTAGATAAAGCAAAACAAAGACAGCTGCATAAAATCCTTAAGATGAATAGGGTTAGAAATAATTTCTCTTAAATTCAATGTCAACAAAATGAGAGCTTAGAAAAAAAGCAAAACCTCAGGTCTTGCATGACAATCACCTATTTATTTAACAGACACTTGCTGAGCAATGAATACATGTTATTCTGAGGTTCTACAATCCATCAGCATGCAAAAGTCATTAATATTTCTTCCTTTATGGAATTTACAATTTGGTACTAGAAGACAGATACTAAGCTACAAACATAACATCACATAAATTACATAATATATAATAATATATAAGATATGGGTAACAACAAAATGAATGAGCAGTGCAGGTCAGCTAGAGATTTGTAATCAATTATAAGAACTTTAGTCTTACTGAATAAAATTAGGATTAGGGGCTAGTACAATCTGCTCTATAGTGATTTAGTATGTTTGCTTTTGAAACTGTCTCGTGCACCCCAGGCTGTGTTTTAAAGGGATTATTTTATATATGCTATATGTAAGAAAGGGAGGGAAAGAGGGAGAAAGGGAGAAAGGGAGGGAGGGGAAGAGGGAGGGAGGGAGGGAGAGAGAGAGAAGGAGGAAGAGAGAGAAATGGAATTGCCAAGGATGAAATAATCAGGGAGCCCCCTAGAAGAACACACAGCTGAGTAAAACCTTTGGACGACTAGCTATTTGACTGAAGACTCCAAGCATTCGAAGCAATAGAATTTCCTGGGGAATAAGAGAACCCTGGACAGTGACCTACTTCCAAATTAACTGATGTGAAAGGGTAGGATTAATAAATCTATATTATCTGTTTGGGTCTTGCAAAAGGCATTTTTTAAAGTGCTTGAAATCAACACTGATCCTACCCAATTCATTAGAGATCAGTATACACTGCCTGGCTCTATGTCTGTTTGTAGGCTCTATGTGCCTACATAGGAGATCAGAAGAGGACGTCAGATCCCTAGAATTGGAGTTACTATGATTGTGAGATGCTAGGAATTGAACATGGGTCTTGTAGAAGGGCAGCCAGTGCTCTTCACTGATGAGTCACCTTTCCAGCCCTCTTTAGCTTTTTAAAAATGGAATATGGTTAATTTGACTTTACTAGATTTTCTTAAAATGTGAGCAATTTACTACTAAAAAAGAAGTTGCCTCAAAAACAGTTCTAAGAATTAATTTGTACGTACGTGTACACACACACACACATACACACACACACACACACACACCCCTCTAAAGGCTATTATTCTACCAACATAAGTCACTGATAAGGCAAAAGATAACATGAAGACCAGACAAAATTAACTATGCTATTGGAAACTGTTAAAGCCTCAGTGAACCAGTGTCATAGTTCACTCTTTTAATCTCAGTACTTAGAAGAAAGAGACAGGCAGATCACTACGAATTTGAGGCCAACTTGGTCTACATAGTGAGTTCCAGACCAGCCAGGACTACATAGTAAAACCCTGTCTTAAAAACAAACAAACAAGCAGGGCAGTGGTAGTGCACCCCTTTAATCCCAGCACTTGGGAGGCAGAGGCAGGTGGATTTCTGAGCTCGGGGCCAGCCTGGTCTACAGAGTGAGTTCCAGGACAGCCAGGGCTACACAGAGAAACCCTGTCTCAAAAAGCCAAACACCAAAAACAAAAACAAAAAAAAAGCAAGCAAGCAAACAAACAAAAAGCTTTGCTGTACTGCTCTGATAGTTTCACCTCTGTTTTCACATTTTTCACATTTTAGGACAGTAAGAAAGTATTATATGTTAAGATGTAGGAAGTGGGAATATTCCCACCCTTTTAGCCTGCCATTTAAAAAGTACATTTAAGGCCAGGTAGGGCAGTGCACACTTTAATCCCAGCACTGTGGTAGGTAGAGGCAGGCTGATCTTTATATTCAGTGCCAACCAGAACTACACAGTAAGACCTTGTCTCAAAAAAGGAAAGAAGAAAAGCAAGTCTTGAAATCTCCAGGGCATGTATAATTATGTACTCTAAAGGAAGATAGAACATATTTATTCTTCTAAGGAGGAATCTAAAGAAGGAGTAACATTATTATTCTTTAAAGTCAGAATTAAGTACACAAAAATGACAAGGCACACACGAGCAGTTTTCACAGTTTAACAGTGCTTATATCAAATAATTCACAAACAGTTGTTCTTAGAGAGGACCCAGGTCCAGTTCCTAGCACCCACAGTAGTTCACAACCATCAGTAACTCCAATTCTAGGCGATCCAACCCCCTCTTCTGACCTCCATAGGCACAAAGCTTGCATGTGGTGCACATATTTTTTACATTCAGACAAAACACTCACATACTTTAAAATAAACAAATCTAATTAAAAATCAATTTAGATAAATTATAAATTATTAAAATAGTACATAAATATGGCACAATTAAAACAGCAGGTTAATATGGCATAACTTCCTAGGAATCTAAATAATTTATACCTGTTGTATCTGGGGAAGGACTGTGCCGAGGGCAGGACTCAAGGCCTCTGAAATGTTAGAAACAGTTCTCCATGGAGGCCCAGTCTCCTCCCTGTTGCTTGTATTTTGAGACCGGGTCCTTCTATGTAGCCTAGGACAGAAGTCCCCCTGCCAGTCTATGAATACTGCAATTGCACCATACATGGCTTCTCCCGACACTCCATCAAGTGCTCCTGCAAGCACAAGCTCCACGTTTCCCTCCTACAACTACAGGCACCTTTTAGAGCTCTTGGTAATCATGACATTATCCTGACATCAATTCATTCATTCCTTTATTTCCCTGCTTCTAGCATGACATAGAAACAGGAGTCATGCTGTGAGACTATGAAGCTGCAGACTAATAAAGGCATGGTAACAGTGGTGCTGCAACTCAGATTACCTCTCCAGTGCCGCTCTTCGTTTTTCTACAAACTCAGTGGATGATGAATCTTCTTTACCTACTTTGACCTTGGTCATACCTTTGAAGAAGTTGGATGAGATTCGTAAGACACATCATAATATCTTCATAATCTACTTTTCTACTTCATAATATACTTCTAAGTTGACAGTAATGACCCTATGTTGGTACTGGGATCTTACTTAAAGAGTAAGGCATTTTGAAGAACTACATCTCGTGATATGTTAATATCTCTAATTAATGAATAAATATCTATGGCAGGGACATGTAAATAAAGCAAACTTGAACTACATTAGTGGGTTTCGAACTTATACAAAAGCTTACATAAAAATTTCATAACTTGTGATATTTTACACTTTTAAGAACACAAGTGTTTTTATATTTCAAGAGTATTTTCTCCCTAATCCTAGGACTTGAACCCAAGGCCTCATGAATGCTAGGTAAGTATTCTACCTTTGACCTAGATCTCCAGCTTAATTTTTTCTACATTTCTTTTTTAAAAAGATTTCATTATTTACTTCTGTGTAGGTGTGTAGTTTGTCATGTATACATGCATATAGGTGTTACAGAAGCCAGATGAGGACATCAGATCCTCTAGAACTGGAGTTACAGGCAGTTCTAAGATGCCCAGTATGGATCCTGGGTAGCAAACTCCAGTTTTGTGCAAATGTAGCAACTACTCATAACTGCTGAACCATCTCCTTAGGCCCCATTCCTACATTTGAACATATAAAATAGAGTTAAAAAAAAAAAAAAAACTATAGCCAATGAATGTCAATGAAGGTCTTTATGGGATGATGAAATGCGTTGGATGTAATGAGTTCACCAAATGCTTTCCCTATGCAGAGCTAGCATGTTTGCATTTGTCATAGCTAGGTAGGCTTTTTTGGCCATTTTGTCTGTGTTTTATAGAGCCAAGGTCTCATCTATGTAGCTTAGGCTGACCTGGACCTCATGATCCTCTTGCCTAAGGCTCTCCAATGCTGGCGTCATAAAAATGCACTCTTGTGCCAGTTTGTTCCTTTTCTAATAGTTTAGAAAGAATTGTGTTTTTATCTCAACTATGCTTAATGCAGACTCCTTTCAATGGCAATTGCAGCTTCCCAGGAAACTCCTATTTGTAATCTGTCATCTCATTAGATATATTACTTTAAAAATCTGCACATCTACACAAGTATGGTGGCAGGTGGCTATAATCCCAGAACTTGAGAGAATGAGATAGTTGGATTGTGAGTTTGAGGCCAGCCTGGGCTACACAGCAAGAACTTTGATAATAAATGAATGCATGTAAGCACACATACATAAATACATAGAGTGAACAAGCAAACAAAGTGGGCACGATGGTCCACACCTGTAAAGTGAACATTTTGGAGGCATGAGAGGACCAACACTCAGGATTATCCTCTACAACAGACTGAGCTTGAGGCCAATCTGAGCTACTTGAGACCCTATGCTTTTTTAGAGAATATATATTAATTTAAAAGTTGTCAATAATATATGGTGTTGTGAAACACATAATTGCTTCTCTACTAGCTAGACACCGGAATGTTTACAAATTAACCTGCTAGATACCTTTAAGTATCCAGTTTTCAGAGGAAACTTTAAGTGGGCTTTATATTACTCTACTGACTATACGTACATGTATACATATGCATATAAACATATATGTATTACACATACATATACTTGCCTTAAAACATTTTTATAATGAAATGGTATTCAAGTGAATCTAGTCTACTTTACTTATTTATTGATTCTTATATAGCCTAGGCTTGCCTCAAACTTGCTGTGTAGCCAAGAATGACTGAGCATGAGTCTCCTGTCTCTACCTCAGTGCTGGGAATCAAACCCAGGAATCTGTGCATGCTAGGCAAACACTGCCAAAGAAGCTACATTTCCAGCCAAATTTAACCCATCTTAAATGCATCTTAGTTCTAAAACAATACAGTATTATTATTTTTAAAAAATAGAAAATTGAGTCTATGGGAGTAATTTAGTAGTAGTGTACCTAGCATGCTGAAGGCCCTGAGCTCAATCCCCACCACAAAACAACTAACCAAAAAAGATTTTTATTCAAGGATTTGGAAAAGAATATAACAAATTCATCTGAACATACCAAGTTTTAAAATTATAAATTATAAAATGACTTTTCAAGCCAAATAAAATTAATGATCAGCATTATTCATTTTAAATATGTTTCAGAGTAATAATTTTGAGTATAAAGAAAATTAAAATGGAGTCATTAAAAACCCAGAACTTAAACAGATTGGTAATAACCTACAAATTTTAAAGCGTAAGTTTTACAAGTGGACTAATGGTGGCCAGTGAGATGGCTCAGTGTATAAAGATGCTTGCTGTCAAACCTGACTGACCTCAGTTCAGACCCAAGGATTCATAAGGGGAAGAGCGTCAACTTCCATAAACTGTCCAGCCCTCCACATGCACGTGGTGGCAAGAATGACATCTCCCAACATACACAATAAATAAAGTAGCAAAACTTTTATAGTAAAGGTAATGAAGGTTTTCTTCATCTTTTGTAATTTTTTTGCATTTTAATATTAAGCCCTTACTACCGATATCAGTAGAAATGGCTTTTGTTTTATTTAACTAAGATGAGCAAGGCTAAATTGAGCTTCTCTTTGGACAATACACAGCTGACCACTAAACAGCACCCAGCTCTTAGGAAAACGCTGACACGTTAACAACATTAAGTATCACTGGAATAGGACTAAGCACATTGGTATTTTAACGACCCTAGAAAACCAGTTTCTAACTGCCTTCAATTTGGTCAATTTCAACCCAATATTCAACAACCAAATATTAATATGTTAGAAAGTAAAACTGTGAGCTCCATATTCTTTAAGGATATGCAGGATCAGTGCAGTATATATACATCTGCAGCTCTAGATGGGAGCCCTGATTGGGATGAATAAGGGACACACAAACTGGAACAGCTAGAACTGAATTAGGAACAGTAAAGAGGAACCATTCTGGCTTATGCTTACCTACTATACTCTTCTCTGGTGCAGGTGGCACAATGTAACCAACATGTAAATATTTGCTTGCTAATTTGCTATGCAAACCAAGAAAGTCACTGAATCTTCTTTTGACTGAAAATTCACTCTTACTGAACATGGAAAGAGAAGTCTATAAAGAAAAGGTATTTCACATCATTAATAGTAAGCAATCATTTACAAATGAATACTGCACATAACTGCAAGTGTAGTCTGCTCTGTTTTGCAAACGAATGCAGAGTACCAATGTGATTTATAGATTTAAAACAACAAAAAAGAAAAGAAAAAACAAAACAAAGTTAAAACTTAGGGCCCAAGTCATAGTTTTTTAAAAGTAATATAAGAGATTAGAAAATACTTGCCCTATTCTGTCTTTGACCTACCACACCAACCCCTATCATACTTCTGCTAATGGTTCTCCCCCTTTTAGTTTTCTGAGACAAGGTTTTGATATATACGATATGAGTTCAAAGGTAGCCAAGGCTGTATGTATATGTATGGGTGTACACACACACACACACACACACACACACACACACACAACAACACACACACATATACACGCATACATATACATATAGCCTTGGCTACCTTTGAATTCACAATCATAAACCATAGATTCTTCAATTTACCAAATTGACCCAGACCTCCCAAAAGGCAGCTCCATGCAAACCTCACTGAGCTCAAACCCACTGACTGCACTTCCCTGTTAGCATAAGAGTCCCACAGCGACAGCACTTTCCTCTACTCTTTACTGCTATGCCCAAGTGCCTGCAACAGAGCCTGAAATTACAGTAAGGGCTGAATACGGATTTGGTCCAACGACTAACAAAACTTTCACCCCCTCACTGTGTCTTTCTCCAACTACCAAGTTGCTTTACCATGAATCCACGTCTTCCTTACGCCTCCACTCACACATTATTGATTCTCCTACCTACGTAAGCCAAACAACCATTTATCTCCATTGCTCTCAAAACTGTTTCCTCAGTGTCAAGTGTCAATGCCCTCCCCAGCTGAGTTGTCTGTGTGTCCCAGGCTGGCTCAGAATTCACTATGAACTTCTTTCTGCTCTCCATGCCCCTGCCTCCCAAGTGTTGAAATCACAGGTGTGTACTACTTCCCCTGGTTTTTCTGCATATTGGAGACGAACCTGGGGCTTCGTGCATGTTAGGCAGGCACTCACTCTAACCAACCAACCTAGCTACACCCCCAGCGTAAAATTAAGATGTTATGGCAGCTTGCTTACTGTTTCAAGACTTACTCCTTGCTGGGCAGTGGTGGCACACACCTTTAATCCCAGCATTCAGGAGGCAGAGGCAGGCGGATTTCTGAGTTCGAGGTTAGCCTGGTCTACAGAGTGAGTTCCAGGACAGCCAGGGATACACAGAGAAACCCTGTCTCGAAAAACCAAAACCAAAACCAAAACCAAAACCGAAAAAAAAAAAAAAAAAGAAAAAGAAAGAAAGAAAGAAAAAAGAAAGCAGACTTACTCCTTAAAAACCACAGTGGCCTCTCAACTGGAGATCTTGACCTGTACTTGGATCGTCACAACTCCCACTGAATGAAGCCAGAGCTGTCCCGGTGAGAATCTAACAGTGCCACACTTCTGTCCAACCTCTCTAACAGCTCTCCTTCATGCTAAGGATGGACCCAAAACTCCTAACGTGGCTACTCAAAATACATGAGGCCTTGTGCCCACCAAATTCAGCCACGAGTCACATGCAAATGAAACTCTAGAAAGTACAACGCTTGACTTTGGTCATATCCTCTCTACTACACAGAGTAAGGGGCCAATACTTTACTGAAGAAGAAAAAGCTTACCTTTGTTGTTACTCTATATGCCATGTAGGCATTCATGCCATCACCTATAAAGAAAAAAACCAAAGAATATCATTAAAATCTAAATGCTTGGGCAGAGGTTAGGTAAGCAGTAGGATGCTTGCCTACTGTGTAAGACCCTGCATTTAATTAAATTAAATGATTCAAAATAAAATACAAAAAAAAAAATTTAAAAACAAACAATACTGTAACCATATCCTTAAGTGGAAAACTAGTCAAAAAGAAGCACAAAATACAATAATGACTCACCAACTTTTTCTGGATCTGACACACCAATTTCTATATCAAAAATATCTCCATTTGCTTCTTCTTCAATCTAGAAAAGTGTATTTTGGTGTTAAAAACTTCCATTTATCTCGACGGTAAGCAGCAGCTGTCTATGTGGCTGCCCTCTCCATAGGGACTATCTGCCTAGTTGTGCAGCCCCGGCCAGCTGTGTCTGGAGAGGTCCCGTGCCTTAGGAAAAGAGCCTACTACTGTCATCTCTCTAACCAGTATCATTTCTAACTGCATTCGAAATACTTATCTGTATACCCACAAACAGGTAGAGCTCTGACCCATTATCGACGAAGCTTCTTTTGCAACAGATAGAGACTACAGAGACTAACGTGGTAATACCAGTTGACATGCCAATGTGGTTGGGAGAAATTTCACAAGCTCCTAACCTTAAATGAAGAGCTACAGGCAGTCACTGGCTGCTTAGGTTTTTTCTAGGGATGAGCCAAATGACAGGTGATCTAAAACCAAGTGGACAGTCAGTCATAAAATACAATTCTCATGTATGAAATTCTCAAAATGTAAAGTTAAAAAATTTGACTTATATTACTATCATAATACCAATGAGTAGTTTTTACTATTTTTTTTTTTCTAGATATATGGACTGTAGTATTTTTTATTAGGGTCCTGCCACAGTAATTTAAAACCAATATGCTAACTATGTAAATAAAGAAAGCACTTGCCAGGCAGTGGTGGCACACGCCTTGAATCTCAGCACTCGGGAGGCAGAGGCAGGCAGATTTCTGAGTTCAAGGCCAGCCTGGTCTAACGAGTGAGTTCCAGGACAGCCAGGGCTATACAGAGAAACCCTAACCAAAAAAAAGAAAGAAAAAAGAAAACACCCAAACAATAAAGATCAATTGGAGAGCAGAAATTTTTGTCTTAATGTCTCATATATATAGAAAAAACAAAAATATTTTAAAAAGAAAAATCATGCAGTTTTGTAAATATTGTGGTTTATTTTTTTTAAAGTTCAATATGAAATCTTTTGCTCCTCTTGCTTCTGCATTCTGTGTGCTGGGATTATAGGTGTGCTCCACCATACACAGCTGATAAGTGGACTCTTTAGATTAATAAAGGCTTTATGGCCTTACTTTCATTCAGTTTCCCCACCCCACTGATTTGTCTGGTCTAGCTGCTTAGCCTGCTATAGGTTCCAGTTTCTGCCTAACACTGGGATTACAGGACAGCTGCCCATGTCCACCAGCATTTATATCAGTCAGGGTACCTAAGCCCATGTGCACTTTATCTACTGTGCCATTTTCCAGCCTCAGCCCCAGAATTTTCACTCCTGAATAACTAGAAAGAACTCATTACTTGTATCAGTAGGAACTTTACTTATAGAAATTATATCTAAAAGCAACTGTAAAAGAATGATTCCTCTATTTTTTTAAAAACACATTTTTCTCAAAACCAAGGTCCTGTAAAACTCAATTTTCAAAATCAGCAAGTGGGAAAAATAACTGGATGGGACTACAGAGAGGCCCCTTTGAAAGCAATTGAGAGGTGGTGGCACACGCTCTTGGGAAGCAAAGGCAGGTGGATCTCTGAGTTCAAGACCAGTCTAGCCTGGTCTACAGAGTGACTTCTAGCATAGCCAAGGCTAAAAAGAGTAACCCTGTCTCAAACAAAACAAAACAAACAAAAAATACAAAACAAAAAAAGCCCCAAGAGTTTCAAATACTTTTTTTTGCTATAGAAAACTTTGTAGAAAGTTTGCTGGGAGTGTAACTCAGAGGTAGTATGTCTGTCTTGCACAAGCAAGGCCCTGGGTTCTATTCCCAGCACTGAACAAAAGCAAAAAAACAAACAAAGGACAAGAAATCTAATTAATACCTAAACAGTTGGCATTAATCTGCCAAAATGGCAGGGCAATATTAGTAATATAAAGCTATAACAAAAGTATATTTTCCCACCACCTTTCTGTTCAAAGTCACTTTTTTTTGGTGGTGGTGGTCGGGTTTTGAGACAGGGTTTCTCTGTGTAGCCCTGGCTGTCCTGGAATTCACTCTGTAGACCAGGCTGTCCTCGAACTCAGAAATCCGCCTGTCTCTGCCTCCCAAGTGCTGGGATTAAAGGCGTGCGCCACCACTGCCTGGCCCAAAGTCACTTTTTAATAGAGATATTAAGCTAATCTTTTGTACATGCACACTGTGATTCAAAAAAGTGAACCGATATGTGGACAAGATGAGCTCATCTTTGTAGCCAGAACTCAAAGGAGAAATGCAAGCAACTAGTACATCCCCAAAGATCCTCTTACAGCTTGCCTTCCCGTTACGACCTCTTCACCCAGCCAACATGGCTGCTACCTGGTATTTAATGGTGCATATATTGCTCACTAACTTTATCTGTTTTTCAAGTTTCTATCATGGAATCACAGTGTGAGTACTCATTCGCATCTTACTACTTTCCCTCTGTATTATTTTTGAAAGGTTATTCACATGTTTGCATATAGTCACTATTTAATTGTGATTACACTGGTTATATTATTAGTTAAATAATTTTTAAATGTTTTATATTATAAAATAACCTCCAAATCACAATTGTTTTCTTCTCCAAATGTGCCTTATTAAAAACTATTGCTGTTTCTTAATAATCCTATCCTTTATAAGGATTATCAGGTCATGAGAATGTAACTTTAATTGATCTATACTTTTACAAATGAAAAGTTTGAGGAAGCTCAAAAGGAAATAAAAGTAAAGGTTTGGGCTGCACATAGAGCTCAAAGGTAAACAAATCCCAGCCACTAGACACTCCTTACTCCTGTAAACATAAAGGTAGGCAGCAAGCTGAAGTGTCCACAGTATTCACTACATGCTCTATCGAGAAAATTACTCACAACACTGCTTTCAGGACTCTCTCCCGTCACTTGTTCAACACAGGAACCTTCAGAGGTGCACACTATTATCACAGACATCGTGAACACTGCAAGCACTCTCCCGCTGAATTACACTCCAGCTTCAAACTCTTTGGTTTAGGAACCTTAAGTGGTAGAGTTCCATGGGCGGATCATTTAGAGAGGCTAAGAAAGGAGTATTGTGAGTTAAGCCAATCAGGACACTATGAGTTCCAGGCCAACATGGGCAACAGAGTTAAAAAGATTCTGTCTCAAAAGTCAAACCAAACCAGAACAACAAAAAGGATGTAAATAGTATGCCAGGTCAGAACGCATGCGAGTGTGCGTGCGTGCGTGTCCATCTGTCCGTCTGTCCCAGTATATAACCCTCGCTGGGTTAGAACTCAATTATAGAACCACGCTGGCTTCCAATAGAGAGCTGCCTACCTCTGCCTTCCAAGCACTGAGATTATAGACTTGTGCCACCATGCCTTTCTTCTTAGTATGGTTTTTCTGTCTAAAATGTCTGAAAGGCTTCGATTAGAGATAACTAACGAGAGAGGGGTACTGGGTAGGAACACATGTCCTCTCACATATTAACCTAGAAGCGTAAGTGCTCCCCATACCTCTTCCCTGGATCTGTCAAAGATGACTGGAGCAGAGATACTCTTTGATTCGATTCTAGGAGCAATGAGTGTGGTGGGAGTGACAGGAGTGACTGCAGGAGACGGCTCGGAGGACAGGATGGGCTCTCGTTCTGGACTGTCCAAAGACACCTCTTCTGTGGCTTCTAGACATAAATTAAACATGTTAATCGAGAAAATCACAGCATATAGCAGCTCATGAAACATGAAAAACAAACCTACAAGTCTCAAAGGACTATGACTTTATGTAACTAATTATTTAGTTGTTTATGAAAACTTTACAGCAAACAGGAACTGGGTTGGTTTTATGAAGAACTGTATTAAGTCAGTTTAACTATCTATCCTAGGAGAAAAGCAATGGTGTGAATAATTCCATATTCACTTGTGTTTGGATTGGTAATACAATGTACACATGGTAACTTACCTTTCAAATATTTTATTCAAACTAATATAATTATTTCATACTATGAAACAAATTTTATGGCAAAAGACTACCTTTAACTATTCCAATTGGGATTAAAAACCTGTTACGGAAAACCCACAAGTTAGTAATCTAAAGCAATTAATTGCCAAAGATTACTGGATATTAGTTGAATATACAAATATGACACAAAGCAAAGAGATGTCCAGATTTTAATTTTAAATGCTCATTCACTTAAAATATCTAAAATTAGATATATTTAAAATCAAACCGCATCAATAAACTGAATATCTACATACTATGTAATACTGTGCTAAACGCAGAAGAAACACAAAGAAATGGAAAAAAAAAATCATACCTGCCCTCAGGGAGTTTATAATCTAGTTGAGAAAACAAGACATGTGGAATGTTAAATAATAATAAAAGACTTAAAAGAACAATAAAGTATGTTATAAGACATTTAATTACTATTTGAATGACAGAACAAACACTATAATTTGAATAGACACAGGAGTCAATATTTCAGGGTGAGGAAAATCAGAAACAGTCTGTGACTCTGATTTGAGGTGGTTTAAACAGGAAGAAGTTGGAGAAAAATACCATGCAAATAGAATAACAACATAAGTAAAAGTGGGGGGTAGTGAAATTGAATCAGTGAGCCTAACACAAACAGTTCTGCTGGCGTGTAGAATTGATACCGAGAGGACAAAGGTGGAAATACACCTTTCCACCAAAAAACAAACAAAGGATCAACCAATGGTTTTCAGCCTAAGGTTTCTGGATTCTTGGGATTTTGAGAAAGTAGTAATTGTGGTCAATGAGCCACTTTAAACAGTCAACTTGAAATTATACACATTATCAAACTATTTAGACTGGCTATTTAATATTGACAAGAAAACTGATATGGATCTCTTCATATTTTTATATTAAGAGAAAGATGATTAATAACTCAAATCTTCCAAACTATGGTAACCAAAGGGGGGTGGGGGGACGTAGAGAAAGACAGACTACATATGACCCTGACAGAACAAATTAGATACCACTTTAGGCTTTGAACACTGATGGCACTTAATGCTCTTTTCAAAAGAAAACAAGAACAAAGAAAAAAAGAAAAAGAAATGAAAACAGGGACAGAGAATGGCTTAGTGGGTAAAAGTGCTTACCACCAAGTCTGACGAGTTTGATCCTTGGGACCCATGTGGTGAAAGAGAACTAACTTCTACAAGCTAACCTCTGACCTTCATGCACATGCTGTGGATGTACACACACACACACACACACACACACACACACACACTCTCTCTCTCTCTCTCTCTCTCACACACAGAGATAGATGATTAGATAGATAGATAGATAGATAGATGTAATAAGAAAAATTTTAAAGAGCTTAAAATAGTCAACAATAACGGTAGCATAGTGGTGCTTGCCTTTAAACCCAGCACTTGGGAGGCAGAGGCAGGTAGGTAGATAGATACCTATGAATTTGAGACCTGATCTACACAGAAAGACCTCTGTCTCAAAAACAAAAAACAGCCAACAATGTAAGAAAATAAATATAGTGCATCAAAACTATGTCTAATGGGCTGGACTGATGGCTCAGTGGTTAAGAGCAGCTCTTCCAGGGCCCAGGTTCATTTGCCAGAAGCCACATGGCAGCTCATAATCATCCATAATTCCAGTTCCAGGGAAGCTAGTGCCTTTTCTAGCCTCTACAGGCAAGGCATACAGCTGGTACACATATATAAATGGAGACAAAAACAGTCATACACATTAAAAAAAAAAACAAACTTAAAAAAACAAAAGAAACTGAGGTGTGGGTTTAAAGGATCAAGCACCAACATGAACACAGCACACCCCGTCAGCCCCCGTCAGCCCCCGAGGAAGCTCTGCTACAGCAAGACACACAAGCAACTGCAAACCAAAGAATTCCACTGGCATCACTTTAAACTCAGCAGTTCCCAAGAGGGTTGCATATAGATATTTACATTATAATTCATAACCGAAGCAAAACTACAGTTAATGAGGCAGCAAAGAAATAATTTTATGGTTAGGGGTCACCACAACAGGAGGAACTATACACTAAAGGGTCACAGCATCAGGAAGGTTGAGAAACACTAGTTTAAAGCCAACCAAAGTTTTTCAATGACATTTGACTGCATTGATGCAAGGTTTTGCTTGGCTGTACTAGTAGCTGCTTCAACAGCAAAGGGCTGGGAACTTTAAGTAAGGCTAAGTATGACCTAAGCAACTAATATGGAAAGGGAAGAAATCAAACTGACCGTCTGCCTCAAATTTATTTTGTTGTTGTTGGGTTTTTTTGTTTTGTTTTGTTTTGTTGGTTGGGTTTTTGAGACAGGGTTTCTCTGTGGGTATTCCTAGCTGTCTTGGAACTCACTCAAATTCAGAGATCTGCCTGCCTCTGCCTCCTTAGCTGGGATCAAGAGTGTGCACCACCTCTGCCTCTCTTGTTATTTCGTTCTTCGGACAAGATCTCATGAAAGCTCCAATTCATGATACTGAGGAGCATTATGACCCTGCAACTGCCGCCTCCTAAGTTCTGCAATCAGAGGTGTGTATCGCTATGTCCAGACTTTAAGTTGCTTGACATGACTTCTTTTAGCTTAAATAAATAGCTACAAATATGGAGGGCTCAAATCAAAACAGGTTTAAAAGTTAAGGAAGATATAGAGCTATAACTTGAGTGAAACACACATTGCTTTTTGTCCATATTCAGGCATTCTTTAAGGTATAACAAATGGAGAAGAGTTAGACCACTGAACTCATCTGGTCAACATTTTATAAGTAACGTGACAACACGTCACAGCTAAGGTTTTCCATATGCTGCTGACTGAACTACCTACACTACAAACTCCATAACTTACCTAAAATACACCAATACCCACAACATAATGTGGTTTCTTTATGACTTTAAAATCACAATGGCTATGCTGCTTTAGCCAGATCTGTATTCTATGCACCAAAGATATGTTATTACTACTAGACAAGAAGTTTCATCATCCTGATAGCATATGCTATACTTACAGGTTCCTAGCATCACACGCTTCCATAGGAAAACAGACAGATCTGATTAAATGCATTATAAATATGAGCCAAGTATAGCATTACTTATACAGACATATCTTAGGTCACCTAAAGTCATTATAAAACACAGCTAAGTTAAACTGTAAAGCATAAAAATAATTTTATTTAAAACTTAAAATTGTTGTATGTGTATGTATATATGTATGTATGTATGTATGTATGATGTATATAAGGTAGTGCAGGAATATGTGCCACAGAGTGTATGTGGAGGTCAGAGGACAGTTTCAGGAGTCAGTTCTCTCGTTTTCCTGAGGGCACACTGGATCAAGCTCAAGCATAATCAGGATTATACACAAAGAACTTCACCCCCTCATTCCTTCTTACCAGTCCCAAATTGTTTGGGCTTTAAAAACAAATAAAACAAAACAAAACAAAACAAACCTGACAATATACTGATGTTCTTTATTTCCTTCCTTCCTTCCTCTGACATAGGGTCTTGCTATGTATCTCTGATCTGTTACTCATTATTTAGCCAAGGCTACCCTCACATTATAAACAATATTCTGCCAAAGGCTCTCAAGCTGGAAATTATATGGAGAACTGTATGTATGTATGTATGTATGTATGTATGTATGAACTGTACCTTCAAACATACTTGTACATTTGAATACGGGTCACAACAAAAGTTGGAAACATTAATAACTCAATAAAAGCCAATTATGTAAATTATGTTGCTAAATACAAAGTTATCTACTATTTTAATTGTGTCAATATTAAATTTTTAATTTTGTATCAATTTAAAATTTTAATTTTTGCTTTTTAATATTAAAATATTAACATATATCTTAATTTTAAAACATAGGTGTTTAGAAGAGTCAAGCATTGTTTAAGTTAGGATGGACTACACCAAATTCTCTCCTATATCCAAAACAAACTCAACCATTAACTTACCTAACTGCAAACTTATAGCATACAGTAATTCTTATTTTATATATATATGAGTGTTTTGGCTATGTGTATGTCTATACACTACATGTGTGCCTGGTGCCACCAGAGGCCAGAGAAGGCATCAGACACACTGGAACTAGAGTTACCATATGGCTGAGAGCCACCATATGGATGCTAGGAATCAAACCTGTGTCCTCTGGAAGACCTGCTTTGGCATCTCTCTAGCTCCCATACAGTGATTCTTAAATCCATACTTTGATTTTGCTTTGTGACAACTTGTAACAACAATAAGGGTATTTTTGCTTCACCTACTGGTCTGTATGTATTTCTTCCAGAATGACCTAACTAGACAGCCCCTACCCTGCTAAGTTTACTTCGGGTTGGTTGCAGGGCTCACCCTACAAGCTGGGCTGACCCTGAACTCAGCACTCCTCATGCTTCCCTCTCCCAACTGCTAAGATGACAGGAATCAACCATGTTCACATTCACTCTCTAAGGTGTTACAGACAGAGTTCCTATAAAGACACAGAGTTTTGCTTGCCTTAAAAAGTATTTTCTAATAGCATGTGTATTATAATTATCTACTATTTAAAAAAATCAACATATGACAATTACCTGCGAAAAGATCTTCTCTGTCATCGTCTAGTACGACTTCTACGGGTTTGGAGCCATTAGAGTTTGCACTAATATCTTCTGCAGGAAGACTGGCTGGTTCAGGAGATGATGGACTTGACTGTTAAAAGAACAATAGTGGACAATGGATTGGGATGCTTATTTGATTTTCATCATGTCTCTAGCTAAAGAAATACGACATTCTCTTATTAGAGAATAGGACAGCTATTTATACTTAGAGAAGGTTCAAATGCACTTCAGTACATCCCCTTTGCTCAACATCACTCAAGTATATCACCCCTTTTAGAGGCACTAACACATCATACCTAGTTATTAACAAAGCCAAATGTATCACAATATAACCAAATTCAGAAAGTCCCTTCATTTTAAGAGTGCGTTTTAAAAAATCATAGTTATATTTCTACTGGGACAGATATATCCAGGTTGAAATAAGAAAATTAAAGGCACACATGGTGGTTTATTCCAGTAATCACAGAATTTGGGAGATGAGGCAAAAGGATTAAGAATTCAAGGTACAGCCTGGTCTACAGAGTGAGTTCTAGGACAGCCAGGGCTACACTGAGAAACCCTGTCTCAAAAAACAAAAACAGAATTCAAGGTAAAACTCAACTACTTACTGTATGTTCAAGACTGGCTTGAGACCCTGCCTCAAATAAGCCAAAATAAAAATACATAAATAAAATAAAAATAGAGCCTGTGAGATAACTCAGTGACAAGGGCTCTTACTACCAAACCTAATGACCTAATAAATTCAATCTCTGGGAAAATTGATTCTGAAAGCCACCTCTGATCTCTACAAGTGTGCTGTGGTATGCACAGATTTAATGATAGATGAATTATGAATGATAGAAATTATGCTATTCCTAAGACTCTATATTATCAAACTAAAATTACTCCATCTCTCAAAAGCAATATATTTTTTTAGACAAGGGGGTCTCATAGGTATCACAGCCCAGATGGACTTGAACACAATCCTCATGCCTCAGCCTCCCATGTATTGTGTACAGGTGTACACTACACCCATCTGGAAAATTAATTACTCTTTAAAACTGAAACCATCTTGCCTCACTCCCTAAACTCTGGGATTATGGAACTCTATCATATCCAGCTGTTTTTCCTACTTAATGTTATGCCCTACGAAACTCTTTTGTACTGCTCTGTGCAGTAAGTCACTCATTATACTAATAAGCATGCTTACATTGATAAACCTAATCTAGATAAACCTTCAAAGATATGTCCAGAAATAGGTTCCATGGTGATTCTGAATCCCACTGAGTGGTGAGATTAATTAATATAGATGTCAAGCATTCTGTAATTTGTGTGTGTATAAAAAACAAACAAACAAAAAATCGATAGAATTTTTTTTTTTTTGGGGGGGGACAGGTTTCTCTGTGTAGCCCTGGCTGTCTTGGAACATGTAGACCAGGATGGCTTTGAACTTGGAGGTTCACCTGCCTCTGCCTCCCAAGTGATGTGACTGAAGTCATGTGCCACAACCACCTGGCTTTTGTTTGTTTTGTTTTGTTTTTGTTTTCAAGACAGGATTTCTCTGTGTAGTCTTTGCTATACAGGAACTTGATTCAGTAGACTGCCTCCGCCCCCAGAGGGCTGATATAAAAGGTGATCCACCCCCCCACCCCCCCACCCCCCCCTCCCCCGGCTGGTAGAGGTTCTTCATATATTTTTGATAGAAGGATTTGTTAGGGAGGGGGAGTCAGATTTAAATTACAGGCATTTTCAGCCAGTCTATGGCTTATCTTTCTACATAACAGTAGACCTACAACAGAATTTCTTAGTTTCACAGGGCAGATTTTTTTTTTTTTTTTTATGGTTAGTAAACATTTTGTAAGATGAATGGCCTTTTGTTTTTGTGGTGGAAGAGGGTGAAACCAGGTCCCTGTACACAGCTGGGCAAATACTTCGCTACACAACCACATCCATATCCACCTAATCATCTTTGATACCATTCATCTTCTGGGCATGGTGGTCCATGCCTGCAATCACAGTACTTTGTAGAGGCCAAGGCAGGAAGATTAGGAGTTCAGGCCATCTGTGACTACAATGCAAGTCTGAGTATGTGAGACCCCATCTTACAACAGAAGCAAGGAAGCTGGAGAGATGGCTGAGTGGCTAAGAGTTCCTGCTGTCTTTGCAGAGGATCTACATTCAGTTCCCTGAATCCAGCCTATAAACTCAAGCTTCAGGGGATCCAACACCTTTTCTGGCCTCTGTGAGCACGTACATGTACATGCGCATACAAACACAATTCTTTTTAAAAATTAAAAACTTGCCAGGCACTGGTAGTACACACCTTTAAACCCAGCATTTGACAGCAGAGGCTGATGGATCTCCAAGTTTGAGGCCAGCCTGGCCTACATGAGTTCCAGGACAACCAGGGCTACACAGAGAAACCCTGTCTCAAAAAAACAAAATAAATAACTAAAATAAAAACTAAATAAAGAAAAAGAAAACCAGTCATGTGTGGTAGGGCACTCATCTCCTAATTCTGGGGTAGCTGAGGTAGGAGGATTACTAGGTTCTGGATAGCCCAGACTACATAGTGAGACAGGGAGTGGGGGGTGGGGTGTGGGGTGTAGAGGAGGGGTGAGTAGTTCAAACAAAAGAAAACCAAGGCCTTAATCTTTGTAACTCAGCATTTAGCAGATATTGGGTGTGACAATCAAAACATCAGCAATGAAAGTGGAAGCCAGGCATAGTAACAAACTTCTGAGACTGCAGCACAGAGGTGAGACTGAACAAGCTTCAGGCCACTTGTGCACAAGGCAAGACCCTATTTTTATTTATTTACACTGTCATAACTGTATATGATGCACCGTAATAACATCTCCCTCCCCCTTGAATGCTGAGTAGGAAAAAAGCATTTAAAACATACACGCACACACACACACACACACACACACACACACACTGATAAATTGTAAACAAACAAACCAACCAGGACTTCCAGGTGAGCTAGAGGATTAGAAACCCCATTAGTGTGATGGTAAAAGAAAACAGAACACCGTACAATAATGTCTATTCCTGCAAGAGACAATTGCTAGAAAGAATTTATTAAGCCAGGTGCAATCTTTGTAAAAGCAGGCAGAAGTGATGATGACCAGTGTCCAAATAAATAAATAAATAAATAATACAACTCTCAAAAGTCAGTGGCGACCATGAGTGTCCCCTACTGTCACCACAGTTAACAGACTACCAAGGGCTCGACACATCTTTGGAAGTAGGACCCAAGTCTTAAGAGACTTAAGATTGGTCTTATAAATATGAAGTCTATGGCACATCTGTGTGGGCTTGGGTGCTCACCCCCCCCTCCCCAATATATATAAAATTTTAAAACAGGAACAGGCACACTGGATTGAAAAAACAGGATCCATACTATTTACTGCCTCCAAGAAATGTGCCTTCCCATCAAAAATAGGGTGAATCTTTGGGGTGAATGGAACGGAAAAGTAAGCAGATATCACTGTTCTATCTGATAAAACAGAGTTTGAACCCAACTAGTCCAAAGAGATAAAGAAAAACACTTCATAGAGATTAAGAAAACAATTCATCAAGAATATAATTTTAAACAAATATGCACAGAGCACAGGTGTGCCCAGTTTCACATAATACTACCCCTAAAGGTCAGAGATTACCTCCAATTTAGTAAGTGAATGATGCCAGCATCCTATCCTCACCAATAAACAGGTCAACCAGACAAGAACATCAGAGTTTAATGATAGCACACCTCAAATGGAACTAACAAACATCTAATAACATTCCACCCAAACACTGTAGAATATACTTTCTTCTCAACAACCCATGGAACTTTCTCTAAAACAAAAGGGCACACGTCTTAACAAATACAGAAAAACAATTTCTTGTCTTCCACCAGGTAAGAATGGAACAAAAACAGAAATCAAGAACCATAAAACTCTCGATGGAAGTTGAACAACACACTATCAAATGATGGGTAGGTCATCAAAAAATATCAAAGACAGACTAAGGCCATGGCTCTATTGGGCAAGTACTTCCTAACATGCAAGAAGACCTGGATTTTAAGACCTATCAGCATAAACAGAACCTGGAATCCTAACACTCTGGAGGAAGAAGCAAGAGGATCACAAATTCAAGGTCACTTTAACTACCTAGAAAACTTGCCAGAGACTCTATCTCAGTCTACCACTCCCATCTCCCAACCCCTACCGCCCCACCCAAAAACATTCCTAAAAATCAAACGAAAATTCTGCATGTTAAGGATCTACAGTACAATAAAAACAGTCCTAAGGAGTTCACAGCTGCAAGCACCTGCATTATAAAGTCAGTGGGTGGGCACAATGCCTCAGCAGAGTGCTCAGGCAGTGATGGTGCACACCTTTAATCCTAGGGCTCAGGAGGCAGAAGCAGGCAGATCTCCAGAGTTCAAGGTCAGCCTGGTATACAGAGTAAATTCCAATACAGCCAGGGATACACAGAGAAACCCTATCTTGAAAACCAACAAATACAATATTTATGGATTTACACAAATCCATAAATAAATAATCAATCAGGGTTAAGTGACATTACAGACCGAGGGGCCTGAGAAACAGAACATTTCGCTCAAACATCACAGAACTCACATTCTTCTCAGGAGCCATGTGACCTTCTCTAAAATAGACCCGATTAGGACAAAGAGGGAAAACGGAAATAACTTTTTATTATTCCCAATCTGGCCACAATGTAATAAAGGCAGAAATCAACAGCAAGAGAAACTACAGAAAAATGCATATACTCATGGGAATTAAACAACACCCGACTGAATGATAAATAGATCTCTGAAAACAAATCAAGAATGATTTTTTTTTTAAAATTCCTAGAATTGAATGAAAATGAAGAGAAGATGTCAAGACCCATGAAATACAATGAAAGCAGTCCTAAGAGGAAAGTTCATAATTACCGGCATTTATATTTAAAAAACAACAACAACAACAAAAACAAACCCAGAGGGCTATCACACAACCTCAGTACTCTGGAAAAACAAGAACAATGCAAACCCAAAGTCAGTAGATTACAAGAACTAATATCAGCAAATAAATGACATAGAAAAATTTCAAAATACAAAAAAATAAATCATTAAATGAAGTTGATTCCTTGAAAAGATTCTAAAATTACCAAATATTTAGCCAAACTAAAAGAATCAGAGAAAAACAAAATTAATAAAATCAGAAATGAAAACATAGAGATTACAACAAAACCCAATGAAAGTCAGAAAATCTGGGCTGATGAGATGACTGAGCAGGTAAGGGGCTCTCAGCCAAGGTAAACAACCTACCTAATGGAAAACTCAGGACCTACATGATAACTGCCACACATGCACAGAATGTAGCACACACCCTAAACCCCAATACAAAGGAAAAACTTTGTCATAAAATCATAAGGCTATATATTAAGAAAGAATATTGGGGCTAGAGAGATGGCTCAGAAGATAAGAGTACTTGTTGTCCTTCCAGGAACCATGTCTGGTGGCTTCCAAGACCTGTAACTCCAGATCCAAGAGATTTCATGTTCTCTCCTGGCCTTCACAGCAACCCATACACATGCAGCATTCACTCAAACACAGATATACATAAAAATAATAAAAATAAGTCCCTTTTAAATTTAAAATATGTAAATCTGCTATGTTAAAAAAATAAAAACATTCCACTAAATTTGAAAATCAAAAGGAAATTAATTTCTAAATGCATATGACTTACTGATGTTAAACTAAGAAATAAATGACATAACCATGTCTGAAAGAAGCAAGATTTAAACAGTAATAAAAATCTTCTAACTAGCCGGGCAGTGGTGGCGCACACCTTTAATCTCAGCACTTGGGAGGCAGAGGCAGGTGGATTTCTGAGTTCGAGGCCAGCCTGGTCTGCAGAGTGAGTTCCAGGACAGCCAGGGAAACACAGAGAAACCTTGTCTCGAAAAACCAAATCATCTAACTAAAACAAATCCAGCCCCAGATGCATTCACTACAGAATTCTATCAAATTTTCAAGAAGAATCAACAATTACCATTCTCAAAATATTCCATAAAATAAAAAAAAGAATGCTTCTACACTTTCATGACTCCAGTGTTATGTTGATGGCATAACCAGATAAAGACACAACAGAAAAAGAAAACTACAGACCAGTCTCCCTGATGAACATAGACACAAAAATTCTCAATAAAATACTTGCAAACCAAATTCAAGATCACATCAAGAAGGTAACTCAGGGACCAGAGAGATAAGACAGGTTATGCATGAGCATTTGTTCTTTCAGGTTCCACCAGCACCCACATGGTGGCCCACAACTACCTAAAACTCTAGTTACTCCAGATGCCTAGTTCTGACCACCGAAGGCATCAGCCATGCAGAGTATACATGCATAGATGCAGGCCAAAATCAAACAACTCAAAAACTCATACACAGAAAATAAACTTAAAAAAAAAAAAAAAAATTCAGGCTGGAGAGGTGGCTCAGTGGCTAAGAGTACTTACTGTTCTTTCTAAAGAACCAGGTTCAATGCCCAGCACCCACATGATGGCTCACAACTGTCTGTAACTCCAGTTCCAGGGAATCCGACACCCTCTTCTGGCCTCTTTGGGCCCCTGCATGCAGGCAGTGTACATATACTCAGGCATGTACACATGTGATTTTTTTTTTTTTCAAAAAAAGTAATTCATCATGATCATGTTGGCTTCATTTCAAATACAGGATAGTTCAACATACAAATCAGTAAATGTTATATATCACACAAATGGACTCAAGGAAAGAAATCACACGATCATCTCAACAGATGAAGAAAAAAGGCTTTGGACAAAATCTTCCATGATAAAAGCCCAAAGAGACTAACAATAGAAAAAAACATCACAACATAATAAAAGCTACATATAACAAGCCTATAGCCAACATCACACTAAATGGAGAGAAAGAACGCCAGAGCATTTCTATTAATATCAGCAACAGCAAGGACATCCACTCTACTATTCCTATTCAATACAGTGCTTGAAGTTTTGGCTGGAGCAGTAAGTCAAGAGAATGAATGAAAGGAATGCAAACAGCAAACAAGTCAAATTATATTTACTTGAAGATGACACAATTTTATTTAATAGACCCTAAAGACCACCAAAAAATTTTGGACCAGATAAACACTTCCAGCAATATGCCAGGAGAAACTAACATACAAAGATCAGTAGTTTTCTAGTTTTCTTATTTACTAATAACAATGAATATGCTAAGCAAGAAATCAGGGAAACAATAAACAATCCCATCACAATTCTCTAAAAATAAGTAAATATAAACATATCTTAGAATAAACCTAACCAAGAAACTAAATGACCTCTACAAAAAATAAAAACAGTAAAGAAACAAATCTGAAGACACTAGGAAATAAGATGACTTCCCATACTCACAGATCAGCAGAATTACTATTATGAACAGATTCAATGCAATCCCTAACAAAACTCCAGTAACATTCTTCACAGAAATATGAAGAACACTGAGATTCATCTGGAAGCACCAACAAACTGGAAAGCAAAGCAAAGAGGAGGGCTGCAATCATATCTGATTTCAAGTTATAGTACACAACATGGCACCAGCACAAAACAAGCATGTGCCCACGTAACAGAGGGTCCAGCTATAAATCCATGCAACCACAACCACCTGATTGTTATTTTTTGTTTGTTTGCTTGGAGACAGGGTTTCTCTGTGTAGCCCTGGCTGTCCTGGAACTCCCTCTGTAGACCAGGCTGGCCTCGAACTCAGAAATCCACCTGCCTCTGCCTCCCAAGTGCTGGGATTAAAGGCGTGCGCCACCACTGCCCGGATTAATTTTTTTTTTTTAAAGATTTATTTATTTTATGTATGAGTACACTGTAGCTGTCTGCAGACACACCAGAAGAGGGCATCAGATTCCACTACAGATGGTTGTGAGCCACCATGTGGTTGCTGGGAATTGAACTCAGGACCTCTGGAAGAGGAGTCAGTGCTCTTAACCACTGAGCCATCTCTATTGATAATATGAGGGCACATTCATGACACAGCCTGAACAAAGGGGTCAGAGGGCAACGTGTAACGAATCAGTTCCCTCCTTGGGCATTAAACTGGTCACCAGGCTTGATGATAAGTATCTTTACACAATATGCCATTTTACCAGCACCCAGCCACCAGATTTGCAACAAAGATGTTCAAAATATACAGAACTGAAAAGACACCCTCCTCAACAAATGGGACTTGGAAACTTGGCTGTCTATGTGGATATCTCTTTCTCAGCTTGTACAAAAACCAACTCCAAATACATTGAAGACGCTGAAGCTCTGAAACTGATAGAGGAAAAATAGGGGAAATAAATGCTAGCACAGCAAGGACTTTCTGAAAAGGAGCCCACTAACTCAGAAAACAACACCAACAACTCACCAAGAGAAGCTTCTGCACAGCAATGGAAACATACTGAGTGAAGAGACAGGCTACAGAATAGGGAACACCAGACAGAGGATAAATATCCAGCACAAAGAACTAAGAAAAGTAAATAAGAAATCAAACATCCCAATCAATAAACAGGCTAGTGGTCCAGGCATGGTAGTGCACACCATCATTCCCAGCACTCAGGAGACAGAGGCAGGAGGTTCTCTATGAGTTTGAGGCCAGCCTAACACACACACTCTCTCTCACACACACACACACACACACACACACACACACACACACTTCCAGGTCAGGCAGAGCTACACAGTGAGAACCTGTCTCAAAAGGAATAATAAACAGAAACTCTGTGCTGCCCTACAGGGACAGAGCATTATAACAGTAAACCCTGAATAAGTTACATCTGTAGGCAGAAGCACTGATCTGGGGCTAGTAATGCACATTCAACCTAATTATAGGAAAAGTATCAATCTACAACCAGGAGTGATGGCACATAGGTTTTTTTTGATTGTTTTGTTTTCTCAGGGTGGCCCTGGCAGTCCTGGAACTCACTCTGTAGAGCAGGCCGGGCTCAAACTCAAAGAGATTGCCTGCCTCTGCCTCTGAGTGCTGGGACTAAAGTCACCTGCCACCACATGTGGCTATTGTGGTATGTGTTTATAATGCTAGCACTCAGGCTCAGGCAAGAGGAATTAGTCCCATGTCAACCTCGGCTACAAAGAGAGATCTGATCTCAAAGGAAAAAAAAAAGTGTTTGTTAAGCATACAGGATTCCAGCCAGGTGCAGGCATGTGTGCATGAACACTGGATTCTTCTGGACCAAAGTGTAAACGAGGAGTGAAAAGATGGCACGGCACAGCATCCTGCATAGATCGTCCCAAACGTTTTCAAGGCAGAAAACATGAACCTTGTATGCTAACCTGAAATTTTTAAAACTGAATTTAAAAACCTCAGTCACACTACTTTCTTAAAATGAATCCATGCGATAAGGGGTTCAGATCAATAACCAATTAACAACTTTGTTTACAACTTTCACAGTATATTAGCCAAGATAAGTTTATTCATAATAAAACTTTGCAGACTTTCTCTGATCAGACTACAGTTGTTCTTATTCTAGGCGTATTGTGACTAGAAAAGACAATTCAGGTTTTAGGACCCTGCAGACATGTACCATGTTAAGTGACATAAAACACATAAAAGGCTATGAAGACACTAGCTCCCCTGCCTAGAAAAATACATTCTGCAAAGTAATTTTAACCGATTTTAGATGATGGTTTTGACAATTAAACCAGTATTAGCTGTATTAAGACACAAATACCCAAGATTTTGTTTAGTACGTATCAATGATCAAGGCATTATCCGAGGGATAATCTGTTGGAAATCTGGGTTTGGCTTCACCACTACAGATAAAATTAACAGAATTCAGTCAGGGTTGAACAGTTCCTGAAGTTTTCAGTTTCTGGTCATTGAAATACAGATAACGGGTATTTTACAGCTATTTCTATTTGACTAGGTGCAGACTTGAACAGGCCAACAAAGCTAATACTAAAGAACTTTATAAGAAAGTAGAGGGCAGGTGAGATGGTTAAACTGGTAAAGGGGTTTGCCTACCAAGCTTGACAATGGTGTAAACAGTAACTAATTCCCCAAAGTTGTCCTCTGATTTTCACACACACACACCTAATTTTTTAAAAAAAAATTCAGCTGAGGTAAACAATCTTCTGAGAAAAGTGCTTACATGCTTAAAATTATGATTTCCGGTATATGTGTTCTCACTCAATGTAAAGCAATTCAAATGTGACTAGAAAAAGGCGGGCCATTACAGCCAAATTCAGTGTTTCCTTTGACAAAAACAGGAACACTAAGCTACAAAGATCGCTGACCAAGCGAAAAAAGAGGAAAAAGGAGTAGAGATCTGTTTCTATTTTTCCCTTGGTAATTAAAAACCAGTTTCCTGGACTGCTCCACCCTTCGAGTTTGTACTTTTCAAACATTACAGCCCCTAAAAAGTCTAAAACCCAAACAGTGGCTCACATCAGCTAATCTCAGCATTTGAAAAACGGAGTGAGGCAAGAACAGAGGTTCAAAGCCATCCTCAGCTACACACTGAGTTCGAATCCAGCCTGCGCCGCACAAGATCCTGCCTAAGCCCACTAACTCAAATGCATTTACCTACTCATAAACAAGAGGCTCTTACCTCCGAGAGAACTAACAGCCCATGAAGGGCACTGACAGGGAAAAGCGCACCCAGACTTCCCTGCGGACCCTCAAACCTCTGAGAGTTCACTTCACGACTTCCTGGCTCTCCCGTTGCAGGGCACACCCTCCGGTGGGCAGAGAAACGAGCTGCTGAAATCCCAGGGGAGCGGAGGTGCCCCGGGAACCGGAGACAAGCCCTCCTCCTGCCTGGAGGAAGAGGCGCGAATGACACGGAAGGCCCGAGAGCCCGCAAGCACGGCTAGGTTCCGTCCGTGGGTCCTGGCCCCCTTGGAGATGAGGTCGGCGCCCAGGCCCGCAGGCTGCCATCCGGAGACCTGGTCGCCCAGGCCGACCTCAGGCCCCTTGACAGTCACCTGAGGTGCAGCCGGCGTCACAGGTGTCACCGGACCTGGCCTGGCCAAACCCGGGGGTGGGAAGGGACAAGTCGCGGCAGGGGAGAGGCTGTGAGGCGACAGGCGAGACGCACGGCGCGGCCTCCTCGCCGGGGCCGTCTCACCTCAAGTGTGGAGACAGTGCTGGTGAACAGGTCCTCTCCGTCCTCCAGCTCCTCAAAGTCGGTGGGCTTCACGTCCCCCAGCGGAGGAGGTTCCCTCTCAGCCGCCATCTTCGCTGGCCTGGACGTCTGCAAGAGCCGGGCCTCGCGGACCTGTCACGTGAGCACGCAAGGCTGTGCTGGCGCGCCGACCCGCTGGCTGGCCCGCCCCTCGGGCCCGCCCCTCGAGGCCCCGCTCCGCCCCGGGCTGCCTTCCCGGCGCGAGGCCCCGCCCCCGACTGAGGCCCTGCTGGTTCTAGAGCTCCGAGCCGGCCCCGCCCCTTCACCCCTCCTGTTTCCACGGCTGGATTTTGGCGTCCTTACCTGCATGCTGACCAGACTGAACTGTGCAAAAATCTTATACTTGTTACTACAGGACTAGGAAGTAGAAGAGCTTGGACGCCAGTCTTTGAGATTGGATTGAACACAGATTCAGGGCAAGAAACACACTCAAATGTTACCAGAGTGCTCCAAAAGAATCTTCTGACACAATCCAAGTATTCTCTTCCTGTACTGTTTAATACAGTAGACACTGCACGGGGACTCCTGGGCTCTTGAAATGTGGTTAGTGTAAGAAACTGAGCTGTTTCATATCATTTCAGTAAGGCTGGACATTGAGGGCCAATCACCTACATAGCATGCTTATGTTTCTGAGTTTGAGCTCAAGTAATGGGGCTTGCTTTCTCTGGCCCATGGTTGATTGAAGACATTCCCCATAGTCTCATAGGGACTCGAACCCTGGACCTTTGCAAAAGAAACAAGTGCTTTTAATTATTGAGCCCCCCCCTTCG
This sequence comes from Rhynchomys soricoides, assembly GCA_019843965.1. Lineage (NCBI taxonomy): Eukaryota > Metazoa > Chordata > Mammalia > Rodentia > Muridae > Rhynchomys > Rhynchomys soricoides. Next base: position 1,067,748 of record JADRCH010000115.1, on the reverse strand, counting down.
TGTGTGTGTGTGGGTGTGTGTGTGTGTGTGTGTGTGTGTAAGAAGTAATTTGGGGGCCAGCAAGATGATTCAGTAGGTAAAGACACTTGGCACAAAATCTAATGACGTGAGTTGGATAACAGGAACTCACATGGGGAAAGGAGAGCAGCAATTCCAATTCCACTCATACACACACACACACACACACACACACACACAATGCATATATACATGTATCTAAATAAATAAAAATAATTTTTGCATATATATGGAAAAATATTTTTCAGTAGATCATTATCAATGAAATAAAGAAGTAACGATTTGATATTTCCTGAGGATATATTTTATGGATGTGGAATGCTTGGGACAGAGTTGTTTATTTGAATAACCTAAAGCAGGAAAATACAAAAAAAAAAAAAAAACACTTGAAAAAGACTTAGGAAAATAGAATATTGAGGATCAAGTAAATTAAAGATAGTAAATAAAAAACAAAATAAAATTAATAATAGTAAGTCACTGACATAATCTTTTCTTGCAGTCCTAGTTATGAACCGTGTCTCCAATATCCAAGAAATTCCTATTCCAACTACAAATTACATCTTTTTGCCTTTGTTCCCAGGATGCCCTATAAAATTCTTATTCGATTTAGTACTCAGTCAACATTGGTTGTTTGACTAAAAATAACAAATCTAACAAGGAAAATAGACCCAGTTCTTTTAAATCAGAGGAAGCAAAATGCTAGTATATGAGCCTGACACAGAAGTATTTTACTGAGCGCTCTCTCTCTCTCTCTCTCTCTCTCTATATATATATATATATAGTTAATTAATATATATTAATTAAGGTAATATTAATAAACAGTAAACAAGAATAGAGAGAACTCAAAGCCAGGCACGGTGATGCGCACCTTTGATTCTAGCACTTAGGAGGCAAGACAGACAGCACTCTGAGTATGAGACCAGCCTGGCCTACATACTGAGTTCCAGGATAACCACAGCTACACATAAAAACCTTGTCTCAAATGTCATAACTTTTTGACCAGCCCATTTCCTATACACAAAGTTGTATTAAATAAAATTTCCAGGAAAACATCCCCTCAGTTTGAGCTCCTATACTAGACTGGAATAGATCAGGCTAAAATGGAGAGCAGGGAATACAACCCAGAGTTAGAGCACTTGCCTGGGCCATGCAAGGCCCTGGATTCGGTAGGAATTCTGGGGAGTCTTGTCAGTGTGCCGTATGTGTCCAGGGAAATTGAACACTTCTTTAGGATTTTTTTTTTTTTTTGAGACAGGGTTTCTCTGTGTAGCCTTGGCTGTCCTGGAACTCACTCTGTAGACCAGGCTGGCCTTGAACTCAGAAATTCGACTATCTCTGCCTCCTGAGTGTGCCACCACTGCCTGGCTTCTTTAGGATTCTAAGACTCATTAACAAAGGGATTGAAGAACAGACTCAGAAGATAGCTCCAGGACAGTTTCATTTAGACTTTAAAAGACAAACTGCCAGGCAGGCAAGCTGTAACTTTTAGTAACTGCCTGGAAGAGGGAGATGGAGAGAGAGAGAGAGAGAGAGAGAGAGAGAGAGAGAGAGAGAATGCGAGAGATTGACACAGTAAGTAGCTACATGGCAAACAAAGGTGGGGGCTGGGGAGATAGCTTCAGAGAAATAGTAAAAAATACCAAATTGGACTCTGACCAACATCAAAACAAAAAAAAAAGAAAGAAAGAAAAACAGAAAAGAAGAAAAAGTAATTTCACATCAGGCCAACTTAACACAGCCTGGTGCTGGCTCTGTGGTAACTGCACAGAGGGCTGAGAAGTCTGGGAAAGAAAAGTACAGCATCTCATTAAAGAAATACTTATTCCTCCCATTTCTTTAGCGAGGTATTGAGTGGATCCACTTTCCAGAGAGATGGTCTTTTCAGCCAAATGATTGATTGAACAACTGGGTTAACTCCGTGTTCTAGGGATCTTGGAACATGGGGTCTCCACCTAGGTCAACTGTAGACTCCATTCCCTAGATCAGCCTAACCCTGACCATGGCAACGGTAACATTATCTCCAGTACAACAAACAAATCACACTAAATCTAAGATGGAGTCACTCACACCAACTTGCTCTAAACTAAAACCAACAGTTTAACAGAGTGTTCAAAGGATAAGTAAGACCCATTCCCAAACAAGGGTCTCTCCCTCGAAGCAAATACACAAGGAAAATGATGAACTGAAAAAAGTTATTAGCCAATCCACGAGTTTCCTGCTCCAACTTTGAAGTGATTTGCGGTCCCTCTAAGGAGTAGAGTAGCCTCACTTTATAGGCAGCTGGTTGGGATTACAGGTCCTAGGAAAACAGAAGGTAAGTCCTGGCAAACAACACCAAAGTTTTCCAATGAACTCTGCACAATCAGTGACCTCAGGAGCTAAAATCCATCTTGACTCATCAAGACTTCAGCTAAATACTAGACAGCATTCTCCCTGCTTCCCTGCTCTTCTCCCCACCCCCAAACTTTTTGTAGGACATTTTCTTTGGCAGAGTTTTTTTTTCTGAGTTTGCTTTCTTCCACCTGGGTTGGTGGCCAACCAGAATTCCCTGTATACATTAAAAATAGCTACTGGAGTTCATCCCAATTCCTTGCTGGACCAAACTGACCCATTCTCGAGATATAAAAGAACCTGTGGTTCAGGAGGTACTCAGTTCCAGCCTCACCCTGACTGAAAGAGTGTTCTTCTCCACACTTTGCACACTTCCTTGTCTTTTACTAGCGTTCTTCAAGTTTGTTAGACCATGAACTCAGCTCTCGTGCAGGAAACCATGAACTCCCCCCCCCCCTTTTCTGTGTCTCTAGTAGCTCAGATTGGGCTTTTGACCTTCCCGCCTCTATGTCCTGTCCTCTCTTGTCTGGTGTCTCCTTCTATGTGTTTCCTTCTTTTCTGTTTTGTTTTTGCCTGTCCCCCCTCCACCGCCTTATTTTGAGGTTGATCTGGACCTGGCAGTTCCCCGGCTTCAGCCTCCAGAGTGCTGGGTTATACATGTACTTGACTTCTTTCTTTTTTACTCAGCCCTTTTCTGTCATAAAACCAACTCCTGTTTGGACTAACACCTATTCTAGTTTTTTAAGGAATGAAATACTGCCTGGTTTCAGAACTGAAAATGAAATCCAGGTCCCCAGCGAGTACTATTAACCTGAGCCTTTTTTTCCAGTCCCAAGACCACATGAGGATTTAAGAAAAATAAATAAATAAAAAAAAAATGAAAACAGAAACCATATAATCAAATCAAATAAATACGAATTGGTCAGAGTGGCACATGCCTGTAATCCTAGCACTCAGGAGGCTGAGACTGGAGGATATCTGGTTCAGGCAGGTCTGGGCTACATGGCAAGAATGGGGGGTGGGTAGGTGTGGACCTAGAGAGATTTGAGATGTTGCAGTAGGTAAAGGCGAACACCAATCAACAAATGAACACTTGGTAACCTGACTTGAATCTCTTGGGACCTACATGGCAGAAGACTCCTGACCGGCACACATGCACCACAGCTGCTCCCCTAGTCCCACTAAAAAAGAAAACTGTAATAAAAATTTAGAATGTATATGTCTTTTAATAACAAACACCATTTTCAGGTCCAACAAAGAGATGTATTGAGATGGATTTATGGTGAAGTGTCCTTTAGTTGTAACAGCCACTAACAGCAAGGAGATGTCTGGGATAGAAGATACAACCAGCCACCTGGGTGTGTCTGGCACATGCTTTTAACCCAACCTCCACACTTGGGAGGTAGAGGCAGGCCTGTGAGTTCCTAGCTGGCCTGGCCTTCATAGTGAATTCCAGGATAGCCAGGGCTACACAGAGAGAACCTGCCTCGTAAAAGGGGGAAAAGATGCAACAACCTGCAGATCAAATGAAGTCCCTTCCTTGTGTAGACTTTGGGGGCATCTCTGAGTTTAGAGGGCAAGGGCTTTCTTAGCAGATTCATGAATCTGATCCTATTGCTCCATCCTACCTTGAGGCTGCTTTATGCTAGTAATTTAGCTGTCTAGGGAAGGTTCTAGGTAGGATATAAGGCATGGCTGCTCCCCTCTCCAATTTGGTGTTTTGTTTTCCTGTATTCCTTTTTGATTTCTCCCTAAGACGCAAATATGTAGCTGAAGATAATCTTGCATTTCTGATCCCCCTGCCTCCACCTTCTTTTTGCTCAGGTTATGTAGTTCTGGAGATAAGATCCAGGACCTCTCACACATTAGGCAATCACTCAACCAGCCAAGCTACACCCCCAGCCTTTGGTGTTACTTTTTGGAGATATGGTCTCACTGTGTAGCCTCTGCTGGCCTGGACCCTGTAACACACCAGCTTAAAAATCCTAGTTGGCTTTATTTTCCAAAATCAGGCAATATTTCATTCCATAAAATAGTGTTAGACTGAGGAGAAGTGGATTTTATGGCAGCCAAGGACTGAATAAAAACCAAATAAGCCAGGTAAGATAGCACATGACCTTCAAGTATGGTGTTACTCCTTTCCCACTGTGGTCTTATTCCTTTCTTTTTATCATAAACAAGATAAAACCCCTTATTTACAGTAAAAACATCTTAGCTGAGAACTAAGCCGCTGAGACCTGAGGCCTAGCTATCCTATCTACTGAATTCTAGGCAATACAAACTCCACCCCAGTGACCTCATTTAGCAACGGCTTCCAGATATTAAGAAGCCACCAAAAACAAGGTATATGGCTACTTTAAAAACACTTGCTGATAGCTCTGTTTGAGAAGCCCACACCCATGTTCTTGAATAGGCCTTTCTTTCTGCCTGAGTGCCTTTCTATTAACTGTTGTGCCTAAGAGCTATGGGCTACACAGTGAGACTCTGTATATATACATATAGTAACCCTTTAATAAATACCAGCTTTGCTTCATGCTGGCTAAAATTCTTTTTTGTGGCAAAACCAAGATTTGACTTTACTTGAATCAAGGACCCTAAAAAGATTAAAAGAACTCTTCAGGCTTCTGGGTAGCAGTGTGGGACTGTGGCTCTGTCTGTGCTAACTCTGCTACCTCCATCTCCCAAGTGCTGGGGTTACAGGCATGCACCACCATGCTGGGATGAGGTTGTGCCTTGTGGTGGTTTGCGTGAAAATGGCCTCCTTGGACTCATCTCTTTAACTGTTTGGTCCCCCAGTGGATGAAACTGTGTGGGAAGAATTAGGAGGTGTGATCTTGTTGGAGGTGATGTTTCACTGGGGACAGGTTTTAAGATCAAAAGCCCATGTCATCTCCAGTTAGCTCTATCTACCCCATTTCATCATTGTCTCAACACATAAGCTCCCAGTTACTGCTTCAACACCATGCCTACTTGCTGGCTGCCATGGTGGTTGTAGACTCACCCTTTGAGGCTGTTAGCTCCAATAAACTCTTTCTTCCATAAGTTGCCTTGGTCATGGTGTCTACCATAACAATAGAAAGGCAACTAAGAACACCTCTTTTATGAACGTCATTACACCTTTTTACATTCTGCTCTCCCATTAGCTTCCTATCACCTCCCTAACTTGATTGCTCTCCATTGATTCCCAATTCACTCTACAACATTGTGTAGAATAAATCATAGGTGTGCCTAAATTGCAGGCCAAATACAATGAAGAAGTAGTTCATGTCTATAAAGACGATCCTTGTCAGAAGCAGTGGGGGAAAGGGATGGAGACACACCTATCTTAGGGTTTTATTAATGTAAAGAGACAGCATGACCATGGTGATTCTTGTAAAGGAAAGTGTTTAATTGGGGCTGGCTTCCAGTCCAGAGGCTTAGTCCATTGTCATAATGGCAGGAAGCATAGTGGTCCAAAGGTAGATATGGTGCTAGAGCAGTACTGAGAGTTCTAGAAACATCTGCATAGGCCGACAGCAGGAAGAAAGAGTGAGCCACTGGACCTGGCTTGGGTTTCTGCATCCTCAAAGGCTACCCCAGTGACATACTTCCTCCGACAAATCCAATCTCCTAATCCCTGTCATGTATCACCACTCTCTAATGACCAAACATCCAAATATATGAGCCCGTGGAGCCATTGCTATTCAAGTCACCACAGTAACTGCAGAACCCTGAGAATTTCCTTCAGAGAGCTCTTTGCAAGTGAAACTGGGATTCCTGGATGCTCCAGAAGAACATCCCAAGATGAACCACTATGAAGTAGAGTTAAAGTTTAAGAAGAGATTTTAACATTGACTTAAATACAGGGAGGGTGAACAAAAGACAGTGCTTAGGAAAAGAATAATAAGCATGTGTGTATGTCTGTGGACTCTCGAGAGAGAGACAACTGTAAATGTCTTTGCAATAGCCATCTGTATGATTTCGGTGGCTTGTGAAGTTACACCTCAGAGGACTGTGTTTTGGGAAGAGGAGCTCATGGTTTGATTCCAGAGGTGTTTTAGATAGAGTTACAATCTTATCTGTGAAGCCCATGGGTCACAAACCCAAAGGCTGAAACAATGGACTTTATATGTTTGCTTACAATATTCCTTGAAAATATTCAGTTTACAGCCAGAAAGGAGGAAGGCCATTCTTGGTCATACATTAGTAATTTTAAGATGTAATTCATTCATATATTAACATTCCTTTTAAAAAAAAACTGTATTTTTTGTTTTGTTTATCATCTTTAAAATTTATTTCCTCTATGTATATGTTTTGCTTGCGTGTATGTATGTGTAGCACATGCCCAACTGGTTCCTGTTGGAGTCAGAAAAGGGTATTGGTCTCCCAGAACTAAAGTTATGGATGGTTGTGAGCCATCATTTAGGCTCTGGGAACTGAACCCAGGTCATGTGCAAGAGCAGCAAGTGCTCTCAAACACTGAGCCATCTCTCCATCCAGTATATGAGCACTCTTATTTGAAATATCTCTATATAAAAGAAATGCTGTCTTTTTACATAAACTTCACAGCAAATATTAGTTGTCCTGGAATTCTTGACTTTTAGCTGCTCAAAGAGTTCAGCCAGATTAGGGTGAAGTCCCCTTTCTCTTTCCACATTCTCTTAATTTTTCCAGGACTTTCTTGGGTGGAATTTTGACGAGAATTAGATCACATTTGCACATTGTCTTGGCAATATAACTCTTTTGTGATGGCTATTCTTGGTTGCTAATTTGACTACATCTGGAATTAACTAAAATGCAAGCACCTGTGAGAGATCTTTCTTTCTTTCTTTTTTTTCTGAGACAGGGTTTCCTCTGTGTAGCCCCTGGCTGTCCTGGAACTCACTCTGTAGACCAGGCTGGCCTCGAACTCAGAAGTCCACCTGTCTCTGCCTCCCAAGTGCTGGGATTAAAGGCATGCGCCACCACTGCTCGTCTTTATTAATTAAATCATTTGAAATGAGAAGATCAACTGTTAATCTGAGCTATAGCTTCTGCAAGCAGCCTATGTCAAGGACATGGGAGGAGGAAACATGTTCTCTGCCTGCTTGCCCTCACTCTCACCGGCAAGCCCGTTCCTTCACTGCATTAGAGCTTATTTCTTTAGGATTCTGGCATATACTGAAGACCAGCTAAGACATCCAACCTCATGAACTGAGTAATTATGGGATTCTCAGACTTTCTGTTGCTAGATGGCTGTTGTTGGATAAGCTGGACCATGCCTATAAACCACTCTAAAATATCCTCTTTCTAGATATACAGATTCATCCTATCTGTTCTGTTCCTCTAAATAACCCTGGCTGATACACATTTTCACAATATTAATTTTGTTAATCCATAAGCATAGGAAACCTTTCTTTTTTCTTTTTCTTTCTTTTTTTGTCTTCCTCTCTCTTTAAGTGCTGTGAGAAGACTGCTCAGACATAGGTTTAAGACAATAGAAAGTCTTTTTTTCCTGGCCAGTATTATAGGGAAATCATAACGGAATCTGTGATTTTTATACACTCATCTTTTAAAAATTAAATTTATCTGTTTATTTTAGCTTGTAATGTGTTAGTGTATATGTGTAGGTGCACATGTAGAGGTCAGAGACCATGTGTGAGAATGTTTCCATGACATAGGTCCCAGGAATTGAACTTGGGTCTTCAGGCTCACTGGTATGTGCTACAAACTGATGTTGGTTTTTCCATTTTCTTAATTGTTTTGTTGGGGTGGGGTAAGGCCATGGTGCATGTGTAGAAATCAGAGGACAAATTTTGGGACATCCCTTCCTTCCACTTAGATTTTCAGGGACCAGACTCTGGTCCTCAGGCTCAGTGGCAAATGTCTATACCCGATGAACCATCTAGCTTTGCCCTCTCCCCATTGTCTAAAAAGCAAATTACATGTAATTAAAGCTTGACACAGAGTAAATGTTTCATGAACTCAAACTGTAGATTACTGGGTTAGAAACAAAACGAAACTGTTCTCAATAAACTCCTAACTTTGCTGGAGAAAAAAAAGAGGAAAGAATAGAAAGAAAGAATGTCTGGAGGATAAATTTAGTAACTTAAACTTCAAATTTACAAAAAGCAAAGACATCGTCATCATACAGAACAGAGAACAACCAGAAAACCCAGCAGATATGAAATCTGTGGTCAGAGAATTTATCCAACTGGATGAGATCAGTGACTATCAAGTTTCTGAGTGACTATCATTCTTTACCTATGAGTTACATCACAGGTAAAGATTGGCTACAGTTATCTTTACCTGTTTACAGTTATCTTGGGTAACTCAGTCTACCCAAGGTCATGTTTAAAGAATAAAGGAAGGTTTCTGGCAGGAGGAGAAGAGTCTACAGAAATAGAACTTGTTCATTGAGTGTTCCTGAACCACTCTATGGTCCATCCCTCCCCCAGCCCCAAGAATTCTTCCTTCAGGGAACACCTATGCTACCTGCTTTATCACTGTGACGTGGTCACTGGGCTGAAGTGGAATGAGAGTAAGAAAAAACCCTAGGTATGTAGCACTGGCTGGCCTAGAACTTGTTATTATGCAAAAAGACTGGCTTTGAACTTACGACATCCTCCTGTCTCTACTCTTGGGTACTGCAATTAGTTGACTTAGGGCATTACTCTTTAAAGTTTAGTTCAATTAGCTGAATGCTTGCCTAGAAGCCAATCCTTTACATTTTTTAAAACATTTTTTTAATATATATTTTTGGTCATAAGCCTAGCCTTTTTTTTGTTTTGTTTTTGTTTATGTTTTTCGAGACAGGGTTTCTCTGTGTAGCCCTGGCTGTCCTGGAACTCACTCTGTAGACCAGGCTGGCCTCGAACTCAGAAATCCACCTGCCTCCGCCTCCGGAGTGCTGGGATCAAAGGCGTGCGCCACCACTGCCCGGCGAGCCTAGCCTTTAATGGCTGAGCCATCTCTCCAGCTCTGACATTTGGTTGTGTATTTATGTGAGGGTGGGGATATGGACACAGGTGGACCGGGGCACGCATGCAGAAACCAGAGGACATCGTGCTGACAGTCCATTGTTTCTCGTTGTTTACCAGATGTGTTCTGAGTATCAAGCGAAGGTCTTCAGGATCGGCAGCAAGCACTCTTACTTTACCTGCTAAGACATCTCACCAGTCCCCACATTAGAATCCAATTCTTTAAAGCCCTTAGTTCTGCCAAATCTAAAAATAAAAACCCCAAATTCACCAATAAGCATTGATGTGCAAGGCAGAAGCAGTTTTTATCTTTATATACAATAGTGCTTACACTAATTAACTTATCTTATTTTCCAAAAAAGGAAATTCAGCTTGATTTTTGTTCTTGCTGTTGTTTTTGTTTTTCTTCCTGAGACAGGTATCACTTTGTAGCACAGGATGGCCTTGAACTTACAATTTTCTTGCTCCAGTCTCCCAAGATCTGAAATTACAGGAATGCACTACCATGTTCAGTAAAGATTTATTTTTGACAGAGAGAGGTATGGATAACACAACAAATCATATTTAGATATCATTAATTTTAAAAGATATAGGAAAAATACATATAAAAGTTTATAGGGTATATATATATAATTTATAAAACTATATATTTATACACACACACACACATATATATATACATATACACATGCATACATACACACACACACACACACTCTCTCTCTCACACACACACACACACACACACACACACACACACAAAGTTTAGTAGAAACATATACATGTTGAAAGCTCTGGGAAGTCTTGTCCAGGGAGGGTCTGAGGGAAAAATGATAGTAGAGAGCAGGTCCCGAGATATTCAGCAAAGAGCTTCAGGTCAGCTCAGACATGATGGTCATAAACTTTCTCTGCAGTAAGACACCAGATAAGGAAGCTATCGGAAGTTAATACATATTCAGCTCAGTCACAAGGTCCAAGGGTTTGTATGTAGGCAAAACCAGGAGTTTTGAAAGATCTCAAAGTTCAAGTTAAAAGGTATTTTCAAGCAGAAAAAAAAGGCTTATTTTTAATAAAGTCACTATCCCATTAAGTTGTATAACTTTACTCTAAATGTTGGAAGCAAAATTATGATGGCTTTCAGTCTGTGTTTTAATAATGATCATGTTGAGGAAATAATTGTCTATAGAAAAGAAGTGGCAAATTTTACTAGCAGTCAATTCTCTCTCTCTCTCTCTCTCTCTCTCTCTCTCTCTCTCTCATTTTGAGACAGTGCTGCTCTGTGTAACCCTTGCTATCCTGGAACTTACTCTGTAGACTTGAACTCACAAAGATCTGCCTGCTTCTACCTCCAGAGTGCTGGGATCAAAGGTATGCACCACCACTGCTCACCTCACTGGCAGGTGGTCATTTTTTTGTACAAGCTCCAGTAGCCACAAAGAATGAGCCTAAGGCAAATGGACTGTTAGTCATGGGCCACTATCCTCCCATTGAGAGCCTCTGTGGGGAATAAACATGGAGACAGGTATCAGATTCTTCCTAAATGTTGTCAGGTAAGGGACAAATGCTATGTGTCTCTCATGGCTTCCTGTGTGACCTTCATAAATGGAGCTGGAAATATGACCTCAGTGCTAGGACTTGAACTTGGTTTATCCCCTCTGAAACTCAAGGTAAAATTAGGGCCAGGTTTTCAAAACTGGACTAATGCATTTATATGATTAGTGGATTAATGGGTTTATAGGCTATCTCAAGAGTGGCTCTGTAGTCAAAACCAAGTTGTTCTTCACTGATTCTGTGCTTCCTGGGGACTGAGCCAGCAAAAAGTCATGGGCAGATGCTACCCTTAGATCTTAGATGTTACCCTTAGATCTTGGGCCAGAGGATCGGAGGGTGGAACCAAGAACCCTGATTATCTAGCACAAGATAACATCACCACCCCACCCCATCCCCAACCCCTACCAGCTTTATTCTTTCCCTTAGGGCAAGGGTAAGAGAGAGTTATCCTCTATGTGATAAACTAGTTGTCTACACATTTCAAGCTCTTGCCTTTGTCAAGTGTCATCTGATTCCCTAAATGGAGAAGGTCAGCATGTCCCTCCAAGGTTGTGAGAAGGTGCCTGATACACCTGAGCCAGTCCTGCTGTGGCAGTACCTGAACTCCTTTCCATCCGTCACATTCCATTGGCCAGAATTAGTCACAGAGCCCCACCTAAAGCAAGGATGGAATTCTTTGACACCTTCCTTTGTACTTCGAGCTACTTTAGGCAGTGGGCTGGGTCAGGCGTCAGATTTTTTTGTTTGTTTGTTTGTTTTATGAGACAGGGTTTCTCTGTGTAGCCCTGGCTGTCCTGGAACTCACTCTGTAGACCAGGTTGTCCTCGAACTCAGAAATCCGCCTGCCTCTGCCTCCCAAGTGCTGGGATTAAAGGCGTGTGCCACTACTGCCTGGCCAGGCTTCAGATTTTATTTGGAATCATGACATTGGCCAAGACAATATATTTTTGAAAAAATTAGTTGTTAGTATTTTAAGTGGGGGAAATTTTTATGTTAACGAACAAACAAAACCCTTCATTTTGGAGTTTTCTCAAACATCAGACTCTACGGCAATACTAGGCTAGTATGTCTTCACCCAAGCTGGCTAGAGCTGGCCACTGTTTACTTTCCAGTTTGTCCTGTCCCCTTTGGGAATCCTGAGGAGTCTGAATGGCTAGATCTAATTCTATGAATACCTGCTTTGTCTCTGCAACACTGGAGCTTGTAATTGTAGAAGAGAAACTCAGCCAGTTTTAACTTGGACTGAAAATGGGGGAAAAAACTTTCTTGTCTTCCCATACTAGTTAGTTTTCTAGCCCTTCTGTAACAAGAGCCACACACTGGGTGCCCCAGTCACAGAGGTTTGCCTTCTCTCAATTTTGCAGGCTAGAAATGTCAGACCAAGACAAGTGTGGGAACTGAGCATGCCAGAATTCAAGAGGCTGAAGGGAGCTTCATGAGTTTGAGTCCAACCTGAACTATGCAGTGAGACCTTTCTTTCTTCCTCAGCTCTCAAGCAGATGCTTCGTTCTTCTGAGGTTCCTGAAGGAAGAATCTCCCCTGGCTTTTTCCTTGGCATTTAGATGCTTATCTTCACATTCACTTGGGCCTATTCCTTGTAACCCTCCCAGACATTTATCCATTGTGTGTGCCATGCGTATGGCACACACAGAAAGGTTGGGGGGCAACTTTCAAGGGTCAGTCTGTCCTACCATGTGGGGTTTGGGGATTGGTCTTCAGGCTTGATAGCAAGTTCTTTGCTGAGTAAGCTGACTTGCTGACACTACACTTCCCCCTTTTAATAAGAATGCCAGGTCTGGGGATACAGCTCTGTGTTAGAGTATACGCCTTTCACATATTATACTTCAGCTTCGATGTTCAGTGGGGGAGGAAAGGACCCCATTCCTGTTGAATAGAGGCCTGGCACACTTAGCTTGCTTCCTTCCCTCTTGTAAAGGCTCTTTCTCCACATCTGAGCAACTGAGGGTTAGGACATCAACATTATGAATAACTTAACCCACAGTACCACATTAAGTCAATTGAGTTCCGATATGGTTCATAATTACATAGTAACAGGGAGAAAAAACCTTCTTTAAATATTTGAAATACAGAACTGTGTATCTCACCATTGCGTTAAAAACAATGACATCTCCAGTTCTGGTGACTTAAACCTATAAGCCCAGCATTTGGGAGGCAGAGACAGGAAGATCAGGAATTCAAGATCATCTTTTGCTACCCAGCACGTTGAAAGCACGGCACAAACGCGTTACTATAGCTCTGTTCAATCTTTCCTTGGCTGGAATTCACGTCGTCCATCCATCCATCCCCCCAAACCCCTCTTATCCCCGAAACAGTTGTGAAGCAGACAAAAGTAGTTTGTCAGCTCGGTCAGCAACAGTACTTACCATGCTGAGCATGTATAAATCCAAAGTTGACGTTGTGGTACATTTGACTGTTTACTGGGGTTAAGTGGAGATGCTGCTCACTGCCATTCACAGCTTTTTTCATCCCTTTTCACCTAGCATACACTGATTATTCTGTGGGACCGTAGAGGCCTTCAGGATGAGGGAGCTAGCTGGGGACAGGTGGCAGCAAGTCATGATGTACGGAAGAGCTCCCAGAAGCCAGAGCGCAGTGGCATAGGGCACAGCGCATCTTTCCTTGGGCTCATTCTTTTGCAATAAAGCAGCTGCTGACAGGGGAAAATAAAAATATTCGTGGTGACCCGATTCCTCAAAAATATGTTTGTGTAATTTAGGGGCTCAAAATGCAGAGACCAAATGGCCGGGTTTAGAGACAAGGGGCTACTGAATCATTACTAAAGTGGGAAAGGAAGTCTACTTTCTGAGTTGTTGTGATGGACAATGCCCAGTTCATCCCTCCTTCTTTTTTCTGTCACTGGATTTGACTGATATCATCAAACACCATGTGTTTGTGTGTGTGTGTGTGGGGGGTACAGGAGCATAGCCCAAGTAAACTATTCTTTTTATGTCTTGAAATAAAGTCACATCAATGAGGTATTAAGACCAACAAATAGGCCTGATGAAGTAGAACTACTTCCTCAGAATCCCTGAAATAAGACTTCCTGGGGCCATTAAGAGGTTTCAGGACTTGGTGCTACTGCAGCTGGATGACTCACTTCCTCCTTCAGGATATAAGGGGCTGAACTGGCCTTTCATGGCAGAAAAAGGGGATCTAGGAGTCTCTCCCTGTTGGCTGAGGTGCTGAGTAGCTGATGGTTAACTGTAGAATCCTGTAGCTCAGCAGACTTGTACACTGTAGAGGAGGCCCTAGGAACAGCTGTGGGAGGGGCAATAATCCATCAATGCTTTTTCTGAATACTGTCCTCTCTAAAAACTCCAACTCAACCCTTTAATCTTTCTGGGGTCACCTCGCGTGCGCGCGCGCGCGTGTGTGTGTGTGTGTGTGTGTGTGTGTGTGTGTACGCGCGTGCCTGTGTAGTAGGGGATTACAGTTCTGTGTCACCATGCCTGTACACTTTTTTCTTTAGTATCTAAATAATAACCTTAATCCTCTATTCCACTCACTGTGTTCGGATCCCTCATTCTAGAGAACCGTGTCTAAAACTTACAGGGCATTGGGGAACTGCAGTGCTGAAGCTATTTCACCGTCAACCACACTGGTGCCCACTTCGGATGTGTCTTGGGAGCTTACATTTTTCCTGGCTAGCCTAACTGCCCAAGAGATCTGCCTGCCTCCTCCTGAGACCTGGAACTAAGAGTGTGTGCCACCACCAGGCTAATTAACTTAAAAACCAAAACGGCGGTGATGGAATAGCTTGACAAAAGGCCCTAAGTTGCTTTTCATCAAGAAAGGGCTTATTTTGGCTTATGGTTTCGGATGCATACAATTATGGCAAGGAAGTAGAAAGAGCATGGAGCAGGGGCATGGCTGATCATATTTCATGTGCACACAGGAAGTAGAGTGAGAGGAAATGGAAAGTGGAGCCAGACTACAAAACCTTAAAGCCCACCCCCAGTAAGTTACTTCCTTCGAAAGGCTCCACTTCGTAAATGTTCCATAATCTCTCTTAACAGTACCACACCGGAAGTGTTCAAATACAAGAGCTTATGGGGACATTTCTCATTCAAACCACCGTAATCATAGAGCAGACCCAGGCAGTCTGGGCTACATGAGAGCACATACATGTGCACACACATATACCACACACACACATATGCAATGAAAATAAAAGATAAACAACAAAATTACTATTACCCATGTTAAAGTGCTTTCACCTGAGGCACATGGAACTGTCTGAGGTCTGTCTCACTAATCACAACTGATGTGTTTATAAAAAGTTAAAGACAGAGGGATGGTTATGTTCTATGGAGGTGTGGTGAGGGACGGGGGAAGGGGGTATCTCAGTGGGCCCATGCTGAGGCACCCCCTTCCCCCTGAGGGACCAGCCACACCACGGTATAGTATAGAATAGAGTTTATTCAGGGCATGGGGAGGGGAGTTAAGAGGGTAGTGGAGGCAGAGAGAGAGAGAGAGAGAGAGAGAGAGAGACAGACAGACAGACAGACAGACAGAGGCTGGCCATGAGCAGGTGGAGAGAGAGGGGGAAGGGAATGGGGAAGGAGGGGAGGGGACAGGGAGCAAGAAGGGAAGTCCAGGCCAGCCTGAGATTTGCTGTGTATCTGATGCTGGCCATGAACTCCTGATTCTCCTGTCTCCACCTTCCAAATGCTGGGATTATAGGCAGGGGTCACCACATCTGGCTAAATGAGTGTTTTCTTTCTTTCTTTCTTTCTTTCTTTCTTTCTTTCTTCCTTTCTTTCTTTCTTTCTTTCTTTTTGAAACAAGATTTCTCAGACAGGACAGCCCTGGCTGTCCTGGAACTTAAAAATGAGTGTTTTTTGAAAGAGACAATTACATTTTAATTATTCTAGAGTTGATAAGTCTTAGAACATTGATTTAGGTGACAGAGGTAAAGAGTTACACAATTAGCACATATGGCAATTTATTGCAGTGCTGGGGATCAAATCCAGGACCCCACACAGTATAGGCAAAAACTCTATCACTGAACTACAGCTTAATATTTAATTACATATACCTAGAAATGAAAAAGAATGAGATTCACTTAATATCTGTATTTTCGTTTGCTTTTACTTTTTTGGGTAGGGGCATCTTATGTATCTCAGACTGGCTTCAAACTTGATCCTCCAGCTTCACTCTCCCAAATGCTGGGATTATAGGTGTATGCCACTACACTAGAAGTTAATATATATTTTTGTTGTTTCTTTCAAAATGTTTAAGGATCATAAGGAAGTGATAGTATTTTAAAATTCTAGAACAGGGGTTCTCAACCTTCCTAGTGCTGTGACCCTTTAATATAGATCTTCATGTTGTGGTGACCCCCAGCCAAAAAATTATTTTCATTGCTACTTCATTATTGTAATTTTGCTATTGTTATGAGTCATAATATAAATATTTGTGTTTTCCAATGACATTAGTTTGCCCCTGTGAAAAGATCAGTAGATCCACAGAGGAGTCAAAACTCACAGGTTGAGAACCACTGCTCTAGAAATAGAATTAAGTGCTTATGTGAACAAAGACACATTCCTATTTATGGAAATCACTGTCAATTACTGCATGCACACATGCACACACACACACCTTTCCTGTTTCTCCTATTTCCTCTTCTTTTGATTGAGACAAAGTTTCTGAGGCTAGCCTTGAACTCACTGTGTAAACCCCAACAGACCTTGGCCCCTCAAGCACTGAGAGTGCAGGCGTGAGCTGCCACCTCTGGCTCTAGAATGCCATCTTTGAAACGTCCAAAGGGAGCATTTGTTGGGTATTCATAGTTCATCCCACCAGAGAGGTAAACTCATATATTAATGTCCTAATAAATTTTTAGGACATATTTTATGTGGAAGGTGAAATATGATAATATTTTTGATAGATAATCAATAAGTTAGGCATTTAGTTTTACTACTTTGAGGATTATTACACTGTTGCCTGAAGGCACTATATCTAGTTAAAGGAAGCAGCCACTTCATAAAAGCCATGTGGAATGCTAATTGCCCTTTAAGGTATAGGCCATGCTCCTAGTTGCCCTGTCTGATTTCCTTAGCTTGACACTTAAAACATTAAGTTCCAAAGTTTTCAGGCACCTTTTTCCTCCCTTTATTGATCTTCCGTTAAATCTGCCACTGACCAAGATCCAAACAGAGTGCATAAATCATATGTTTAAATTAATAAGGCTGAGAGAGTAGCAGCAGAAGAAATAAGGTAAGCCTATGAGTCCCTCGTTAAAACCCTCTTTGTTTAAGGATGCTGTTTGTCAGTGACCAGTTGAGAACAGAGGCTCACCCTTGACTCCACACCCTACAGTGTTTTGTTTCAAGGCTTCCAAGTATAGAGATTTGGTATTTTGGTGTTCTCAGAGTTCTTAAAATTTAAAAATTTTTTTTTTTTTTTTGAGACAAGAGTCTGGGGTTGAACTGGGTCTGTAGCCTAGGATGACCTTGAATGCTTTATCTAAAAAAACAATGGGGCCTGGAGAGATGGCTCAGTGGTTAAGAGCACTGCCTGCTCTTCCAGAGGTCCTGAGTTCAATTCCTAGCAACCACATGGTGGCTCACAACCATCTGTAATGGGATCTGATGCCCTCTTCTGATGTGTCTGAGGAAGCAACAGTGTACTCACATATATAAAATAAATAAATAAATCATTAAAAAAAAATAATGAAGCCAAGTTAGGCTTAGTGAAGTTATTTGAATATAGGCTTAAGCACAAGGGCTAAGAAAAAAAGGACTCAGCAGAACGTAAGGAAGGGTGTTGTGGGCTATACAGTTTAGCTGGGGGACTACCCTCCTGCACCACAAATTGCAACCAGCAGGGTGAAGCGTCTAGTTCAGACCCAGCTCTGCTTTATGCTCACAACATGGCTATCCTCAGCAACAGGGCCTGGCTATCAGGTTGTGGAGAGCAACCCATAATCCTGGTAATACCCTGTGATTTGGGGGATGGGGAGGAGGTCCCATGGGACTCCTTTGCTCAATGATTCAACAAGAAGTAACCCTTTACTGGCAAGTGGAGGTTTCCCTTGGGGGCATAAGCTATCTAGCTGGGGCAATGTCTCCCTTATTACTTGCGATTCCCTTAGATTCCGTTCATATATGTACATATTTTAGGAACAGTACTAGGTTTAAAGTGCCCTTTAGTGTAGGTTACCCCTTCCACCTCACTCCCTTTATCCTTCTCTCCACCCCTTCTCTATTTAATCTTATATTGGTTTCCCCTTGATCTCTCTAAAATACTAACTATATTCTATGTTCCTTTTCCTAGGAGAACCTCTCTTCCACCATTTCCTTACTAGAGATTCAATCTCTCTCTGTGATTATTCAGACTGTAGCACACGTTTTGGAAGCTTAAAAGCCAACATCCACATATAAGAGAACACATACAACATTGCCTTTTGGGTCAGGATGATTTTTTTCTAGCTCCATCTATTTACCTGCACATTTCTTAATTTAATTTCTCTTAAAAGCCCACATTATCCTTTGAACATCTAGGTTGTTTTTAGTTTCTGGGTATTATGGACAGAGCAGCAATAAACAGGATAAGCAAGTATCTCCACAGTCAGATGTAGACTCTTTTGGGTATATGTCCAAGAGTGATGCTGTAGTTTGAGTGAGAATGGCCACTGAAACACTTGGTCCTCGCTTGGTGGAACTGTTTGGGAAGGATTAGGAGGCGTGGTCTTGTAGGAGGAGGGGATTAGGAGGCGTGGTCTTGTAGGAGGAGGGGATTAAGAGGCGTGGTCTTGTAGGAGTAGATGTATCATTTGAGGTAGACTTTGAGGTTTTAAAAACCCACATCATTCCCAGGGAACTTTTTGTTTCCTGTTTATGGATAGGAGATGCACGCTCTCTGCAACTGTCCACTGCCATGCCTGCTTTCCTGCTGCTATGCTCCTTACCTTATCATACTGTCATGACTTCTAACCCTCTGGAACTGAGGCTTCCCTTATTATAAGCTTTCTTTCATAAGTCGCTTTGGTTTCTCTTCATAGCAATGAAAAAGTAACTAAGTGAAGTGGTATAGCTGGGTCTTTGAGTAAATTCCTTGCTTCCTGAGGAGCCACCACATTGGTTTCCATAGTGACTGTGTGAGTTCCCACTCTCACCAGCAATAAATAAATGTTTCCCCTTTCTCCACATCCCCATCAGCATGTGCTGCCATTTGTTTTTGTTAATCTTGGTCATTCTAACTGGGGTAAGATGAAATCTCCAGTAGTTTTGATTTGCATTTTCTTGATGGCTAGGGGTGTTGAACATTTCTCTAAGTGTTTCTCAGCCATTTGTTTCATCATTTTTACAATGGGCTACTTGTTTTCTTGATGTTCAGTTGTTTTAGTTCTCTCTATATAGATACTTATGTATAGATACTAACCCCCTATCAGTTGTACAATTGGTAAAGATCTTTTCTCATTCTATAGGCTGCTGCTTTGCTGTAAGAAGCTTCTTAGCTTCATGAGGTCCTGTTAATTAAGTGTTCATCTTAGTGTCTGTGCTATCAGTGTCTTGTTCAGAAAGTCCTATCCTGTGCCAATCAGTTCAAGTCTACTCTCCATTTTCTCTTCTATCAGATTCAGGATACCTGGTCTTATGACAAGGTTCTCAATCCATTTGAAGCTGAGTGTTGTGCAGGGTGAAAGATGTGGATCCATTTTCATTCTACATTCAGCCGTATATGACAGCATCATTTGTTGAAGATGTTATATTTTCTCCACTGTGTATTTTTAATTTCTTTATAAAAAAAAAGCAGGCATATATAGATGTGTGGAATTATGTCAGTTCCATTGATTATGTGACTGTTTTGTGCCAATACCATGCAGTTTTTATTACTGTAGCTCTGCAATACAATTTGAAATCTGGGATAGCAATACCTGCTTCAGTTTTATTATTGCTGTTATTCGAGATTGTTGTGGCTAATTTTTTTGTGTCTGTTTCCATGTGAATTTGAAGATTTTAAAAAATTTCTGTGAAGAATTGTGTTGGAATTTTGATGGAGATTGCATTGAATATGTAGTTTGTTGTTGATTTGATATAAGTGTGCTCCCTCTCCCCCTCTCCTCCCCTCCCATCCCCCACCTCCTCCCCTTGCCCCTCCTCCTCTCCCTCTCTGTACAGCAGACTGATATAGAATTGCTATACAGGCTAGAGATCTTCCTGTCTCTGCCTCCTATGTGCTGGGATTAAAAGCATTTGCCATCATGCCCGACTCATCAGTTTCTTTCTTCAGTATCTTAACTTTTTATTAGATAAGTCTTTTAGCTGCTTGGTTAGAGTCATCCCAAAATATTTCTGAGACAACTTCTGACTTCTTATCTATTTAATTGAAGGTTTAAAGCTTAGTCACATAAAACACTGTTCTCACTATTTTAAAGAATGTAAAAAAAAAAATAAGGCAAGACTGTTACCTCAGTGCTTAGCAGGTGAAAAGCAGGGATACTGGGGCTATACATGTGTGTGCGCACACACACACAGACAGAGACAGAGCATCATGGTACAAGCCTGTAACCAGAAATCACCTACAACACGTACAGAGTTATGGGGAAAAGTGAAAACAAATTTCCCAAGCAAAAACTGTAATAGATACAAAGAACTTTTTTTTTTTTTTTTGGTTTTTCGAGACAGGGTTTCTCTGTATAGCCCTGGCTGTCCTGGAACTCACTCTGTAGACCAGGCTGGCCTTGAACTCAGAAATCTGCCTGCCTCTGCCTCCCAAGTGCTGAGATTAAAGGCGTGTGCCACCACTGCCCGGCTACAATGAACTATTTTTATATATTAATAGTTGACCATATAAGTTACAGAAACTGAAATTTTGAGCTGGCTACGGTGGCACACACCTTTAATTCCAGTACTTGGGAGGCAGAGACAGGCAGATCTCTGTGAGCTCAAGGCCAGCCTGGTCTAATTAGTGACATAGTTTTTAGACATGAGGATTACAATATAGGCATGGGACTTTGAAATCTTTTCTCGTTTTCTTTTGTGACCCCCGATTTACCCTTTTAATTAACACTTAAATTTACACAGCAGTTCTCTCAAGTTCCTTTACTACACTCCTTAAAAACACTGTTAGGAACTAGGGCTGCAATGCTATTGGTAAAGTGCTTTCCTAGAAGCAGGAAGCCCTGGTTGCATACCCAGCATGACATATACCTGTGGCCCACGCCTGTAATTCAAGCATTTGGAGGTAGAGACATGATGATCAGAAGGTATAGTCATTCTGGCTATGTATGAAACTCAAAGGCAGATTGGACTACACGAGTCCTTGTCTTTAAAAAATTAACACATACACATAATGCACATGCACATGCATGTGCACACACATACACATGCATATTTGTGTTCTGTTTTGTTTTGTTGATAGAGGGTTTCTCTGTGTAGCCCTAGCTGTCCTGGAACTTCCTTTATAGACCAGGCTGGCCTTGAACTCAAAGGTTTGCCTTCCTCTGCCTCGAGAGTGCTGAGATTAAAGGCATGCACCGCCACTGCCCAGCTAATATTGTTAAAACAGATGGAGAAATAAGGATTGAAAGGAAGAGTAAGAGAAACTACTATCTTCTGGTCCTGCCCTGCCTTCTCTAAGATTCTTTTTAAAGTATTATTTCTCATTTTTTATTAGTCCTTTAAGAATTTTGTACAATGTGTATTTTTTTTTAAAAAATGCTCATTTATTTATTTTTTAAAGATTTATTTATTTATTATATGTAAGTACACTGTAGCTGTCTTCAGACACATCAGAAGAGGGCATCAGATCCCATTACAGATGGTTATGAGCCACCATGTGGTTGCTGGGATTTGAACTCAGGACCTCCAGAAGAGCAGTCAGTGCTCTTAACCACTGAGCCATCTCTCTAGCTCTGTACAGTGTGTATTTATCATATTCATTCTTTTTTCCCAACTCCTCTGGGATACATACCCTCTTCCCTACCCACCCAACTTTAAAATGATCAATTATAATTTATTCTGTATATTTATTCTTGCATGTGTGGCTTTCTATGGAGGGAAGTTAATCTACTAAGGACCACACCCTTAAAGAAAACTGACTCTCCCTCTCCAATCTGCTATCAACTGCCAATAGCTCCATAGCTAGGGGCAGGCTTCATGCTAGGGGTGGGGCTTCACATTCACCTTCCCTCTCCATGCTAGGATTATCGTCTGGCCTGAATCTGTACAGTTCTTTTTCATGTTGTAAAAATGGTTAATTCAGGCATGCAACTGCACTCTCTAGCATTGAAATCTTTTTTTAAAAACAGATTTATTTATTTTTTTATATGAATACATTGTAGCTATCTTCAGACACACCAGAAGAGGCCATCAGATTCTGTTACAGATGGTTGTGAGCCACCATGTGGTTGCTGGGAATTGAACTCAGGACCTCTGAAAGAGCAGTCAGTGCCTTTAACCACTGAGTCATCTTTCCAGTCCTAGCATTTAAATCTTAAACAGATCTTAAACATATAATGAAAAATCTTATAATGAAAAACATAGAGATATTTGGTCAAATGTGAAAATAAAGTGCACCCAGGCAAGGAAGTTACACAGGATATGGTGGCAATTTGACAGGAAGCAGCTGTAGATTATTGGAGGATGTGCTCTCCCACCCATTCAGGATTTTTCTTGCCTTTCTAGTCCTTCTTCCTCTTTTCCTGGAAGACACTACAGGACTTCTTACCCGCTTTTGCAAGCGATTCTTAATCAACGTCCCAGCTGCCCCACACTTCTGTTGCATTTCAGCCTGCTTTGGAAGTGCACAGCTAAGCATCTTACAGCCCCTCTTTGGGCCTTTTTGAAATACTAGTTGCTGTGACTAATCCCAAATGCTTGGGACCTTAGAACTAGAGGTATCTCCAAACATTCTGAATTAAGAAGGGGGGGGGGACTATAACCCATGAGCCAATGTCAAAGACCCTCAGCTTCTTGCCAGTATCGTGTCATACATGATTGGTTATTTTCACTGGATGATTTTAAACACTATCACTTTTTGACTGCAAATACTTCAGAATGTTATTGTAAGAAAAAAAAGACTTTTTTTTTAAAAAAAAGAAAACAAACCATACTTACCCACAATGCCCTTGTCTAACTGGCCTTGACTAACAATTCCTTGAAAATTTCACAACTGGCTGGGCAGTGGTGGCGTATGACTTTAATCCCAGCACTTGGGAGGCAGAAACAGGCAGATTTCTGAGTTCGAGGCCAGCCTGGTCTACAGACCAGGTCTTCGTGGTCTCTCTGCTGAAGCTCTGCCCATCGTGGAATTTCAGTCTCCTCCTGGCCTGATCAAGATGTAGAACTCTTGGCTCCTCAAGCGCTATGTCTGCCTGCATGAGTTCCAGGACAGCCAGGGCTACACAGAGAAACCCTGTCTCAAAAAACAAAAAACAAAACAAAACAAAAAAGAAAGAAAATTTCACAACTGTTTAAAAGGAACATTTTTATGAAAAGAAGGATTTCTGTGAATCATTAATGTGTAACAGCTGTCATATCTCTTTTAATTTATATTCTCTGCACCCAGACTGTTTATTGGTAGAGGAAATTAGATCTTGCTCATCAGATTGTCCCATTCTGGACATGGCTAATTGGGAGCCTGGGCTGGGGGTGCATTTGTCCCTACATTCCATCCTTTGCCCTCCCTGTTTCTTACAAATGGAAAGGGAGTCCAAGAGATCTGGTTAGATGCTAGTTTGAGGAGTGAGGGATTGAGGAGATTTGGCCCCCATAGACTCTTTTTGTTTGTTTTTTCAAGACAGGGTTTCTCTGTGTAGCCCTGGCTGTCCTCGAACTCACTTTGTAGACAGGCTGGCCTCGAACTCAGAAATCTGCCTGTCTCTGCCTCCCAAGTGCTGGGATTAAAGGCGAGGGAGTTCTGGGGAGGATCCAACACTGATAGTGTAGCAGGAGCCTGGAACCAGACCAACGACTCATTGCAACGAACATGTGCAAATAAAGACACGCTACAGCTTCCTTGATGAGATTTTTTTTTTCGAGTGATGAGATTTTTTTTTTCGAGTGATGAGATTTTTTTTTTAAAAAAAGAATTGTTTTTATTTTATTTTTTTGTGTGTGGGAAGGTTGAAAGGGTGAAGAGTATGTTAAGAGATGGGAAGATGAGTGGGTGCATAATGTGAAATTCACAAAGAATCAATAAAAACTTAAGAAAATTTAAAGGATCCATGAACGTTTACCCGATGGTTTTGTTTTAAGATTATTTATTTATTTATTTATTTATACATGTATGAATATATTGCTTGCCTCTATGTGTGACTATGTATCACATGTTGCCTAGAGAGGTCATAGGAAGGCACTGGATCCTCTGGATCTGGAGTTACAGATGGCTGATACCCACCATATTGAGTGCTAGGAATCAAAGCAGAGCATCGTAGCACAGACCTGTGATCCTAGCACTTTGGAGGCAGAAACAGGCAGATCTCTGTGAGGTCGAGTCCTGCCTGGTCTATAAAGCCAGTCCAGGACAGCTAGGGTTACTCAGAGAAACCCTATCTCAAAAACCCAACAAAATAAAACTCGAGTCAATGGCGAGCAGCCAGTGCTCTTAAACGCTGAGCAATGTCTCCAGCCCCCATTTTACCCAATGAAATGCTTACAGCCATTATTTTCCCCTGGCCGACATTTTATTGGGAGCTGCAACTAATTTCTTCTTCATTTTTTAATTTAGTATTGCTCTATAAAGAATGGTTCCCTCATTACCTAGAAATCATTTGTACAGAAAGAGCACAATAAATGTCCTATTTCTAAGCTTCATACTGACAAATGTAGGAAAAATAGAAACAACTAATGATTTGGTATTGAAAAGAACTTAAAAGCTTAAAAAGTAAGCTAAACATTTTGTTTTTATATTGTTTATACACCTTCTTCATTGACCAGACCAAATGAATTTAAAAATCACTGTCTTCAATTGAGAAAAAAAAAAAAAATGGATTAAAACCATATGGAGGTGGGGTGCAAAGGTCTCTAGGAAGTGTCACTAAACACCCAGTCTGCAGTGTTTTCCCAAGATGCATCTCCTTGCTTTTGTGTCCAATGGTGACTAAGAGATGGTATTCAGCTGGGCTGCAGTTGCCGGTGGCTGCCGGCTTTACTAAATGGACAAATCTAATATGTCACAGTGCTCTCTCCCTTTCGGCTTTAAATAGTCTCCTGGGCTAATTGCTTTGCAGAGCCACAAACATTACAACCTAGATCGCTCTTGTATAATCATTTCAGCATGATTGTGTGCAATCCCCTCTGGGCAATAAAATAGTGAAGTTCTCAGTACTGTAAGGTCATCTAAAAGCCTAGTTAAAATATATACAACAATTGTCTGTACTTCTAGAAATTATTCCCTCAACTAGGTCTGGTTATGAAGATGGATTTCTCTCTTTTTGCAAATCCATCAGCTACCACAGAGCCTATAAAAACATTTTATTTCTGAGGACCAGAAATAGTTAATGCTAGAAATTTGTCTTAAACAGTTTCCAATGATTTCCTGTGGGAAAGCTTTTATGTACATTAAAAGTTTGTCTCACATTTTGTGAAAACATGCTGATTGGAGAAAGAAAACTATGAGTTCTCACATTTAAATACTCGTTATTGGAAGTGTGTGGCCTTACCTCATCTTTCACTGTGTACCAGCTCTCTCCATCCTTATCTTACTTTAAAGTTTGTTCCCTGGTCAATTAAGGTCTAGTCCCCACTTATTAAATGCTTTCTTCTGTTTCTTCTTTCTCTTCTTTTCTTCTTTCTCTTCTTTTTCTTCTTCTTCTTCCTCCTCCCCCTCCCTCTCCCCCTCCTCCTTCTCCTCCTCCTCTTCCTCCTCCTCCTCTTCTTCTTCTTCCTCTTCATATTTTTGTTTGTGTGCCTGTGTGTGACTATGTGGCACACCAGGGTATGTGTCAGGAGGTCAGAGATAGATTGTAGGAATAGTTTCTCTACTTCCACAGTATAGGCTTGGAGATTTAGCTCAGTTCATCAGCCTTGCTGGCAAACATCTTTATCTGCTGAACCATCTCACTGGCTTCTTTAAATGCTTCCTAAGCAAGGTTTTATTCTTATAAGAATTAATTTATTAAGGTTGAAAGTGCAGAAGAGTTCTAGGCATGGGATCTGCCTTTGATCCCAGAATTAGGCAGAGGTGGGAGAATCACAGTGAGTTTGAGGCCAGCCTGGTCTACATAGTGAGTTCCAGGACAGCCAGCCTTGCATAAAGAGACCCTGTCAAACAAACAAACAAACAAACAAACAAGCAAGAACAAATATAAAACAAAACAAAGAAAGAAAAATACAGAAGAGTGAGAATACCCAGTGTTCTGTAAGGTCGATAGTTGGTAATCCTGGTTTGTGACTGGGATTCTAGCATTTGGGAGGCTGAGGCATGAGAATCATGAGTTTTGGCAAGCCTGTGAGGTAGGCAAGCATAGGAGAGAGTTTAGTATTCTGGGATCTCCATTGGTTTTAAGTTATAATCTCCCTTCTTTGTAATAATGCATTGGGAAGCCTGCTTCCTTCACCTGGGCATGCTGTACACACACACCTGTCACCAAACAATGCACTATCAACTACAAAACCTGTGTCCTCCCCACTTGCATCAGGATGCATGCATTTGTATCTCCAAACAATAAAATGAGTTTCCCTGCTCCTAGTAACAACTAAATTTAGACAGGTTCTATTCGGGTATATGTCCAGTATATCAAGTTGTGAAGAATAGAAAGACTAATCTGACCTGAAGTAGTTGGGGTGCATGGGCAGCAAGGCACTGTGCACTGTAGTAACCTTTTAGAGAGAATCCCCTGTTTACCATCTTATGTCTATGCACAATTGTGTGTGCAGATGATTAAAATCTGATGCGTTATGGGAAGGGACATGCACAGTACAGAAGTGATTATATAACCAAATTTGTCTATTAGAATAGAAAAGCACCCAAAAGCTGACTATAGTTATGTATACCTTTAATCTCAGCACTCTGGAGGCTGAAGCAGGAGGATCTCTACGAGTTCAAAAGAAGTCTGCTTTACCTAGTCTGGTTTACAGGATAGCCAGGGCTACGTAGTAAGACCTGTCTTGAAAAAAATTAAATTAAAGAAAAGGACTCAGCTCCCTTAGTAATGAGCTGTAGTTCCCTCAGACCTCAGAGAAGAGCCCTTAGCTCTTGAGTTCTCATACTTAAGAGACTCTCTGTGATCTTGACAGTCTCCACAGTGATACCTCCATGGCCTTATCCAAATAATGTTATTTCGCTTCTTCTGCAAATTTGTGTGAGGTTTATTTTCAATTCTCTGGATAAGAAGTCAAGAATTTGGAAACATCCAGCCTAGACCCAGACCACCAGTTAACACTGGGCCAGAACATTTCCCTCTTCCTTTCTTTCTCTCGTTTCTTTTCCCTTCTTCCTTTGTTCCTTCATTCCTTCCTTTCCTTTCTTCTTTCTTTCTTTTTCTTCTTTTCTTTCACCTCCCAGCCCTATGTCCCTAAGTAGCTCCAAAGTTGCAGTAATCTCATCTTTCATTTGCAAGCTTTCATTTAATTTGCAGGGTGATTGGAAGTTCAAGGCCAGCCTGGGGTACGGCCTGGGGTGAGTTCAAGAGCAGTTTGGACAACTTAGTGGGATCTTGCCACAAAATATAAACAAAGAAAAGAGTTTGTCGTTAGCTCAGTAGTGGGGTGCTTGCCTAGGATATGAGAGGTCCTAGGTTCACATCATTGTATTGAAAAATAGTGCAGTGGCAACTAATATAAAAATTATACATTTTAGCCAAAAAATTATGAGGACTCTTAGGAGAAAGGATCACTGGATTATTGAATTGCTGTTTTTCAGTTGCTTCAGAGAGAAAGTAACTGGCAAATAGGGCTTGGCAAAGGTGAGCTTAGCATGATGAAGAAATGACAGGACATTCTAGGCCACAGGAACCAGGAAGATCAAGATATAGAGGTTCACACTCCAGGACAGCCAATGGGTGAGGCTGAGCAAAGCTTCTGTTATTAACTACTGTGGGAGGCAAAGCTGGAACACAAGTCAATAAAACTATTATCTTATTAGCAAAGGTGCTGGGCTCAGTTGTATTTTATACAAGTATATTTATTATTACTACTATTGTTATTGTAATTGTTATTTTAGATATGGTCTCACTATATAGCACTGGTTGTTCTGGAACTCATTATGTAAGCCAGACTGGCCTTGAACTCACAGAGAATTGCCTGCCTTGCCTTCTGAGTGTGGGATTAAAGGTGTGTGCCACCATGACCATCAAACTAGCCTATTATTATTATTATTATTACTATTTTAAATGTACTTATTTATTCATTTTACAACTCAATATCAGCCCCTCTTCTTCTCCCAGTACCCCCTCATGCAAGTCCTCCCCCATTCCACCTTCCTCTTTTCTTTTGAGAAAGGAAAGCCCCCCCCCTTTGGGTGTCGTCCACCACCACTAACACAATTCACCCCCCCTCCCCCCAATCTAGTCGCTGCAGGACCAGGTGCATCCTCTCCCACTTAGGCCAGACAAGGCTGTCAATTTAGGGATGTAGGATCCACAGGCAGGCAACAGGTTCAGAGACAGCCCCTGCTCCAGTTGTTGGGGGACCTGCATGAAGACCAAGCTGTTCATCTGCTACATATGTGCAGGGGGCCTAGGTAGGTCCAGTCTGTGTTTGCTCTTTGGTTGGTGATCCAGTCTCTGGGAGCTTGCATGGGTCCAGGTTAATTGACTCTGTTGGTCTTCCTGTGGAGTCCCTGTCCTCTTCAGGCCCCTCAATCCTCCCCCCAACTCTCCCATAAGACTCCCCGAGCTCTATCTAATATTTGACTGCATATTTGGGTCTCTGCATCTCTTTCCATTGGCTGCTGGGTGGAGCCTCTCAGAGTACAGTTAAGCTAGGTTCCTGTCTGCAAACATAACTGCATCATTAATAGCATCAGAGATTGTTTCTTGCCCATGGGATAGGTTTCAATTTGGGGCAGTCATTGGTTGGCCATTCCCTCAGACTCTGCTCTATCTGTCCCTGCACATCTTGTAGGCAGGACACATTTTGAGTTGAAGATTTTGTGGGTGGGTTTCTGTCCTTATCCCTCCACTGAGACTCCTGCTGTTTTTATTACTTTTAAGTGTGTGTGTGTGTGTGTCTGTCTGTATGTGTGTGTTCCCTCACATGAAAGTGCAAGCCAGAGGCACCTTCCTCTCTCTTACAGTAGGAAACATTCATGGTTGCTTTATATTTGAGCAATGTTGTTTGTATAGACACAGGAGCTAGGCTTACCTCTCTAAAGGTATTTCTGCACCGTATTTCCCATTCTGCCTCTCATGGCTCAGCATCAAATGGGAGCAGCACAGAGGTGCAAGTGAAACGCTGCTGGTTTATGGTATCCTACAGTCTACCATGGCTCTGCACTAGACTAGAGACAGTTGTTCCAGGACCTGAATCTGCCCAGAAAGAACCAACTTCACTTGATTTTAGCCAAAAAGCTGAGAAGTTCAGGAAACTGGCTTTCTTTGGATCATCATCATCCAATCTTTGAAAACATTGGGAGATGAGGAATGAGGAAAATTATCTTATTTTTCCAATTGTCACTTAATGTGGGACATTTCAGTGAAATGTAGCCTGAAAGTCCCTGGGATCTCATCCTCTTCTGCACAGGTGAACTCTTCCTGTATAGTAGAACAGCGACCAATAGAGAGCAGAGAACATTATTCCAGCAGATTGAAATAGCTTCATTGTAAAACGTAATTGCAAAATATAATTATCTCCAGGATAACTGTTTTCACTGTCATGAATTTAAAAGGGCATTTATTGTTCCAGTGGAAAAGGGGTACTTAAACAGAAAATTAAACCTATAAAGCATCTTCAAATGGGTTAAAACAAGAGGCCTACAAATTCATAAAAACATCCATGAGCTGACTAGAGTTGTAGTTTGTCTCTTTACTCTTAACTTATTATTTTATTTATGTATGTCTAAGTATTTTGCTTGCGTGAGTGTCTGTACCACTTGCATATGTGCCTGGTGCTTGATCCCCTGGAGCTGAAGTCAGAGGTGGTTGTGAGCCACCATGTGGATACTGGGAACTAAACCCAGGTCCTTTGCTAGAACAACAAGTGCTATTAATCACTGAACGATCTTTCCAGCCTCCTTGTACTGCTAACGTTTTAAGAAGTCATTACTCTGAAGAGCTGCATATTTGCACGTTACTGTCTTGACCCTATGTAGTGTGTGTAAAAAATCCTTAGAGAAGAGAGAAGTGGACTTCAGGTCTTCACTGAGAATGAGAACCGAGAACAGACCACACTGGGTTCTGTACAGGGATACCCTTGGAGACTCAAGGAAGGGAAGATGTGGAATGAGAGAGGTCATACCCATTGAATTCCAAGAAGGAAATTCTAGACAGTAGAGGCACTAGAATTTGCACATTGGAATTGTCTGACCAGGGCTAGATAATTAAACTTTTTGGCTCACATGGAGAGATTATTTAATTACTATGAGCTGTAAATGGTTTGTTCTAGTTGTCCACATAGTTTTTAGTGTTTTGCTGGTTTTTTGTTTGTTTGTTTTTTGTGACAGACTGTTTCTATGTATTCTTCTCTGGCCTGGAGCTTGCTATGTAGACCAGGCTGACCTTGAACTCACAGAAATCTGCCTTTAGTGCTGGGATTAAAGGTGTATGCCACCTTTATACTTTTTTTTTTTTTTTTAAAGTTTACACTATTTTTAAATACTAATTTATTTTACTTATAAACTTATACTTTGGGAAGGGTTCTGCATTAGTTTTTTGTTGTGGCTTGAAACAACATACATTTATTACCTTGGACTTCTGTAGGTTAAAAATCCAACACAGTTCTGAGGGAAAATCAAGGTGTGAGCAGGGCCGAGTATGTTTCTAAGAATTCAGAGGAGAAGCTGTTTCTTTTTGTTGTTATTGTTTTGTTTGTTGTTGTTTTCCTTCTAGCATTAAAAGGCTGCATTCTGTGTCTCAGGACAGGTCAAGTCACTCACTACTTAAAACTGCTTGTTCCTCTTTCCCCCAATTTTAAGGACTTTTGGCTTGATCCCACCTGAAAAGCTTCTGATAATCCTCCTGCTTTGTTGGCTATCTGATAACCTTAGTTTCACCTGCAACTTTAATTTCTCTTTGCCACATACTGTTAAAGGGTTATCTGACACAGCATGAGTGTCTTAGTGAGGGTTTTATTGTGAAGAGACGCCATGACCTCTTATAAAGGAAAACATTTAATTGGAGCTGCTTATAGTTCAGAGGTTTGTCAAGGTGGGGACATGGCAGCATGCAGGCAGACATGGTGCTGGAGAAGGAGCTGATAGTTCTACATTTGGATCTACAGGCTACAGGAAGTGACTGTCACTCTGCATATGGCATGAGCATCTGAGACCTCAAAGCCCTTTCCCAGTGACCAGTTCCCTCCCATAAAGTCACACCTACTCCAACATTGCTACCCCTCCTAATAATGCCACTCCGTCTGGGCCTACGGGGGCCACTTTTTTTGAACCACCACACGGGGAGAGCTGGGCAGTGTGGAACATCCATCTGATGACAGATTACTCATGAAGCTAGCAGGTGATAGGCACTGCCTGTCCACTGGTACCTCACTTTCTGTGGGAATGAGTCAGTGGGGCTACAATGGCTTCCTCACAACAGGAAGGCTAAGAGTTAAGGAAACCCATCTGTTGCAGGATATTTGATTACCCTGAACCTGGAGATTGTGGTATTTACTGAAAAACACCCGTTTCTTGTTGTGGTGTGGCTCAGCCTTGAGCATACATCTTTAATCCCTCTGACTGGAATATAGACATGAACTTAGCATCATATACTTTTAATCCCAAATAATGAAGGTTAAGTTAGCTTGTAGAAGAAAGCAGCCATATTTGAAAGTGACATCTGAGTGGCAAACAAAGTGACAAATCAGAGAAAATTTTGACAGAATAGGATATGCTCAACTCTCATGAGAAGAGAGAGAAAGGGGGCTTAAGAAAGCAGCACAGAGAGAAAAGGGAGAAGGAGGCAGTTATACCAGGACAGTTGTACAGAGAATGAGAATGAGCCAGAAGATTAGAACCAAAGTTAGTATGAGGCCAAGCAGAACAATTCAGGAGAGGCCAAGAGAGAAGCAAGATTGAATCAGTCAGTTTGGAGATGAGTTTTGAGCCAGAACAGCAGAGTTGACCAGCCAGCCAGAGTTGAGAAAGAACAAGAAAGGGTGATTTTTTTCAATAGTTAGGTCTCAGAGGCTGAGAACATTCCAGGTCTAGATTAGATTGAATTAAAGCTAGAAACTTCCAGGATTAGGCCTAGGTTAGCAGACAGAGGCAGAAAGCATCTGAGAGGACAGTTACAGCAGGAAAATAAAAGTTACATTTACAACCCATCTTTTAAGGACAGGCTTGGAGACAGACACAGTGTTATTTCCACAGTATTCAACCGATCAAAGCAATCTTGCAGCTCATCTAGATCAGAGGGAAGGGCCACCCAGCCCTAACCCTCCGTGGAAAAAGGAGTTTTATTAGTTACTTTTCTGTTGCTGTGATAAAAGATTATGAGCGAGACAACCCATAGAAAAAGAATTTATTTGGGATTTCAGTTCCAGCGGGATAGGAGTTCATCATAGCTGGGAAGTGTGGCAGCAAGCAGCAGGGAGGGTGGCAGGAACAAGAAATGAAGGGATCACAACATTTACTGACAGCCTTGAAGCAGAGAGAGTAACATGGAAATAAGGTGAGGCTTTAATTTGTCAAATCCCCACCTCCTCCGTGACCTACAACAAAGTCCTACCTCCTAAACTTTCCCAGACAGCTGCACCAACTGGAGACCAAGTTTGCAAATACCAGCCGTGGCCATGGGGAACATTTCTCCATGGAACCACTACAAGTATCAAAGAACTTGGGACCATCTTTTAATCTCCATCTTTATTCAACATTAGGGGTAATCTTCAGTTTGTC
The DNA here is from genome assembly GCA_019843965.1 of Rhynchomys soricoides. Taxonomy (NCBI): domain Eukaryota; kingdom Metazoa; phylum Chordata; class Mammalia; order Rodentia; family Muridae; genus Rhynchomys; species Rhynchomys soricoides. Next base: position 1,034,950 of record JADRCH010000115.1, on the reverse strand, counting down.
AAAATAAAGGCTTTATGTAAAGCACTACTAACACTTGTAGTGTTTTTATAAAGAACCATCTCAAGTACCCACTGAACTTGGAGCAGGTGGGAATACACCAGTGGGTGTGTGCCAAGAGCCTTTGTAAATCTGATAAAGAGCAGAGTTCCTCGGCCAAGAATGCCCCGACTCAGGCACTTAGAGTCACTCTCATCACAAACTGGGGAATCCCAAGCTGGTGAAGATCCTCACCCCTCAGATGCTGGATCTCTCCACACTAAAATGATCAAAGTCTGAGAATTTGAACAATACAGAAATAAAACAAAAGAGGCACCATTTTTATAAGGGGGAAGGCTAGCCACTGCAAATGATCTAGAACATGTCCTTTTGTGTTTAGCATGTTTGTAGAGTCAGGGAGCTGGTGAGACGGTTCAGTGGTGACAGTGCTTGTTGAGTTAGTATCTTAGTCAAGGTTTTTATTCCTGTATAAAACATCATGACCAAGAAGCAAGTTGGGGAGGAAAGGGTTTATTCAGCTTATGTTTCCACATTGCTGTTCATCACCAAAGGAAGTCAGGGCTAGAACTAAGCAGGTCAGGAAGCAGGAGCTGATGCAGAGGCCATGGAAGTATGTTACTTACTGGCTTGCTTTGTCTCAGGCTGACCTTGAAATCAGAGATCTCCTTGCCTCAGTCTCCTGGGATTAAAGGCTTGTACTACTTTGCCTGGGCCTAAGCTTTTCATGGCCACTATGCGTCAAGATCTCTATGCCAAGATCCAGGTCAGAAACTTGTGTCTTCCAGCCTCAAGATCTGGATCACAGGTAAGCCTTCTAATTCTGGATTGTAGTTCATTCCAGATATAGTCAAGTTGACAACCAGGAATAGCCATTACAGTTAGCTTGATGACTTGAGTTCAAACCTAAGGCAGAGGCAGAGAATTGATTCCTGACATCTGTCCTCTGATCTTCACATGTGCACCTGGCACACGTGCACCAGACATACAAACACCAGCAATGATGATAACTTAGATTAAATAAAAAACTGGGACCATATTGTAAGTGCCACTCGGGAATTTTCTTTTATGTCTAAATATATCTGTCCCTTCTTTCTGTGCTGTGTTTGTTAGTGTGCTTCACTTTTTTTGAAGCCAAGTGATTTTCCAAACATACCGTGTATCAGTATGCATTTTTCCCAATGATAAAACCGTAAGTAGAGCATTTTGGGAGGAAGATAGACAGTAATACCACTGAGACATGAGGGAAGAGTTAATTTTATCTTTCTTCCTTTCCTCTCATCCTCATGGAGAATCATTATTCAGAAACACCTTAAAGAGCCTCCCCCGACCACTGTTTCACAGCTGACAGAGGAAAGAGGTTCAAGAGTCAGAGACCCGGAGTCAGGTGACTTCTGTTGTTCTTTCTGTCTCTGGATTCTGGCTCCTTATCAATGAAGAACAGGGTAGATTAGATAGTCTATGGTTCTGCCTCTCTCTGCTAGGCCTTATTCAGGTGACTGACTGCTATCCAGGTTGCCCTTAGGCAGTTTCACGTAGATCAAAAGCCCAGAATTTCCCTGTTCCTGATAATTCACGTTACCTTTCCACAAACATTCTTTCAGTTGTATTTCCTAACTAGGGAAAAAAGAAAAGAGAAAAGAAAAGAGAAAAAAAGAAAGAAAAGGGAGGCAGTTTTACTCTGACTTAAAGGGACTAGAATGAAGGAGTCAGAAAAGCATTCTGCCACTGAACTATGTCCCCAACAAGAACAGGGAGTTTAATGAGCAACTAGAACAAGGCCATTGAACAAAATTAGACTGTCCGACTCAATCCTGGTTATCATTTTGAGAATCAGTATCGTATCATTTAGGTTTGCTATTGAAAAACTCCAGTTACAACACATATAGAAAAGCATATTGAATCCCATAATTGATAAGAATCTATTGGGAAGAAAAATTATTTTTAAGAAATCAATGTAGAATGTTCACTTAGAACCTCCTTAATATCAGTTGAATTTTTTTTCCCTGATAGCATTGGCAGGAAACTGGTGCTAAGAGTATTTCTTTAGAATGAGAAATGATCTTTGCCAATCAGGCGAAGATTCGCCAATGGACTGAGAAGGCAAAGATACTTAACAATGCTGTGAATGGCCACTTAGTTCTATTTGTGAACCATGGGCAGCCATCTTGCTTCTGATACCTAAATTAACTAAAAACCACAGTATTAGAACAGACACCTAGGTGAGTATCACTTAATGTTTCTGTTTGAACAGTTTAATGATATTTCTTATTCCAGTTTCATTTCTACAGATACTTTCCAAAGGGAACACACAGGAATGTTCCCCTCTGATGGAGCTGTCAAAGTGAAATGGGTTTATTGTCTGGAAGTGTTCCTTCTGGACCCCAGAGCTGAGTGTTACTCAGAAAATGGGCAAGGAGCCTCTGGTGCATCTCAGGGGTCATTCCATCTTTGTGCAGATTTGGTGGCTCCTTGGGTCTGGTCTGATGATGTCACTGTCTCTCTCCCTCACTAGATCTGTATTCAGTCATATAGTTGGCTCAACTCTCTGAATTAGTGGCCACCAAGATTCTGTCTTGTTCCCAGTTCCACCGGCCTTTTCTTCTCCCTCTGGTTTTAGTCAGCTTAAAGATCTTTCTTTACTTTAGGCCTCACACTGTACATAATCTCCAGCCTCATGAAGTGCTTCTTTATTTCCAAATATATTTTTCTCTTCTGCCTCTAACATTAAGTCAGAAAACAAAACAAAACAAACAGATCACTCTTTGATCCTTCAGACAAAGGGGGAAACTTGAAGTTTGCTTAAGTTACCTTTTTCTCTTTCTTTCTTTCTTTTAATTTTTAATTTTTTGACAGGGTCTTGTCAAGTTGTGGACTAAAGCATCCTTCTGCTTCAGTCTCCTGAGTAGCTGGGACTGCCAGCAAGCACCACTGTGCCTGGCTTACATAAATAATTCTTTTTATTTGGTTGGTTTTATGTATTTATTTATTTTATTTTATTTTATTTTTTATTGAGACAGGGTCACTCTGTAGCCCTGGCTGTCCTAGAACTCACTATATGTACAAGGCTGGCTCTAACTCACAGAGATCTGCCAGCCTCTAACTCCCAAGTGCTGGGATTAAAGATGTATACTGCTATGCTTGGCCTTGCCTGAGTATTCTTGACTTCAGACCACTCTGTTTCCGGGTTTGGCTGTTGTTTTGCACACATCAATGCCTCAGCTTGGGGATGGGAAAGAGTCTGGAGGAACTATCAGGCAGTTTTCATATGCACTGTAATGGAGAAGCATCTAGGGTTCTCATGTTATTGTAAATGTGCAAGAGGCTTGCAACTTCTTCGGGAGGCTTCTGCATGTAGAGGTTGTTTTGGGCATGCCTGTGAGAGAAGGGCCAGGCCTTAAGAGGAGGCTATGGCTGCTCTCTTTAGGGTCTCCTCCAGCCAACCACGTTCTTGTTGGTCTTGTTTTACACTTTTACTTAAATATTAGTTAAGCTAGAGCTTTGGCCACTGAACCAAGCTTAACACAACAAGGCCTTTAAGTCTTCTCAAATATCACCTCTTTTGGTCTGAGTATGAAATGTTATCCATAGGCTCATGGCTTGGGCCTCAGCCAGTAGTGCCGTTTTGGGGGGTTGTGAAACTTTTAAGGAGGAAGGCCTAGCCTGAGTAAGTGTGTCATCGGAGATATGACTTAGAATGTTACACCTAGTTCTCAGTCCCTGCTACTCTATCACCTAGGCCACAAGCTCTGACCACTGTGGGCCTAGGATCAAGAGAGTCAAACACTGTAGGCTGAAACCTCAGAAGCTGTGAGCTCATATCCATCCTTCCTACCTCAGACTGTCTTCTCTTAGATATTTGGTCACATCAACAAGAAGCACGGCTGGTACTCCGCCTAAGAAGCAGTTCAGAGACACCATGGTGCTTTCTCAGTGCTGGGACCAGGTTCCATATGCTTCCTTGTTTCTATTTGTACACACGGCTTTAATTCACAGTCCAAGACGGCTGCTGTCACGACTGCGTAACATTCCATATTAACCAGCAGCAAGAATGATTGGAAGAAAGCAGAGACCAATTTTGTTCCTTTAATGACATATGAATAAATTTCAATATCACTTCTGCTCATATGCTCTTGATAGATTTGGGTCAGACAGCCATATCTGCCTGCAGACTGTGGCCATGGACTCAGTTATAGGGGACCCTATCTCTGAAGGAAGATGGGGAAAGCAGATATCAGAAGACAATTAACTACCTTTGCCACAATCTGCTCTTTTAAACACCCAAATATCTGTGCACAGGCTTTATCTCACAAATGAAGCATATTTATTTCCCTTACTACCCAAAAGGAGATAACTTGTCCTATCTAATCATGGCATCTCTAAGAAAGGTCCTGGATCCCTGGGTGATGTGTAATCCTCTCATGTCTGGATATGGTTCCTTGTGACCCAGCAGCCTAGGAGCTGGAAGGCAACTTATCTCTCTCCCACAATGTAATAAGCACAGTTAAGACTCTCATTTGGAAAAAGAGAGAGGCAGTCCCTGGTCCAGAGGAGCAGAGACGGCCAGACCTCCTTCCCCAGGAGTGCTTTCCATTCCTTCCTGGCTTCGGCTGGGCAGCATCTTGCATTATTGCTTTGGAGGGGAGGGTGACTCCATCTATGATCTTCAGTGGGGAAGCTGTTCTTGGAGGCTGCTTTGCTCTGCAGCCCATTTTCCTGCTTGGCAGGTATGGAGATCTTTAGAACACTGCTCCTTTAGATCACCAATTTCTCCTGTTTTTCATCCTTTTTCTTTTTCTGGGAGATGGGCCTGTCTTGGTTTATGGCATAAGTGCTCCTTTGTCCTCTGGTTTTCAGCTGGGTTGAACCAATGATAAGACCCAGTGGAAGGGAAAGAAGAGAAGTGTTCATGGCAGGGACCTTCTAGGATAGTGCTTTCCTACTAGCAAAGGCTAGTAGGACACCTCCACCCCACCTGAGGCAGCTTTTATCATTTAGCTTTAGGAGCGTTTCTCTTTCCTCTTCAGGAACTTTAAGGAGAAGAGAGACATTCCACTGTCTTGCTTGGAAGGTTGTCTTACACTATAGTCTATTTCTTTCCAATATCTACAAATAATTCCTTTGTTAAACAGCTCTCAGATTATACAGGTTTTGAGTATTTCCTGTCAGAATTCAGGAGTAGGTTGATTTCCTTGGAAGTAACCTATCCCTCCCCACACCCTCCCAAGTTGGGTTTCTGATTTACCCACTTTGAATCTTTGAATCAGTTTCAGGCCTGCAAGGCCACCAGCACTAGATCTTACTCAGATGCAGGATTTGTAACTGAAATATCAGACCTTCAGTTCAATGACTTCTACGATCTGTCCATTTGCCTTGTGCTGTTTACTTGCTGGGACAGAACACCTGACATTAGCAACTTGTAAGAAGGACTTATTTTAGTTCGTACTTCTTTGTTTGTTTGTTTTCGAGACAGGGTTTCTCTGTGTAGCCGTGGCTGTCCTGGAACTCACTCTGTAGACCAGGCTGGCCTCGAACTTAGAAATCCACCTGCCTCTGCCTCCTAAGTGCTGGGATTAAAGGCGTGCGCCACCACTGCTTGGCTTTAGTCCGCAGTTCTAAGGGAGGCATGGTGGTGTTCATGGCTGTAGAGGTAGGTGTGTGAGGCCTGCTTACATCTTGGCAGCTATCCAGGAAGCTGAGAGCCAGGTTGGAAATAGAGCTAGACTATAACCCTATGAGTCTTTTTCAGAGCTATGTCATAGTTTCCAGAGTTTCTCTCCCAAACAGTGTAGCCAAGTTGGGACCAAGAGTTTAAACAAATGAGCTTGTTGGGGGCATTTCACAGTCAAACCATAAAACGCCTTTCAGGTTTGCCCTGTCTTGAGATTCGGAAATAATGGGCGGGGCTGAAGAGATGGCTCACCGATTAAGAGTTCAGCCCCCAGCCCCCACATCTTGTGGGTCACAACTGCTTGGGACTCCAGCGGCAGGTGAGTCTAACGTTCTCTTCCGACCCCCACAAGCAGCCCCCACCCTCCACACACACATACACATCCATCAATAAGAAAATTACTCTTAAAAATAGAAAAAACAGGTTGAGAGGGCAGACCATCGCTGTAGTCTGATATTCAGATCAGATTGCCTCCCATTGTCTTTCAGGGGTTTCTTCAATAGAGGTGCTTAAGAGGGGCCTGGGAGTTTTTCTGAGAGTTACAGCACGTGAACTCCTTGTTTCAGAGTTTGCTTTAGGAGAAATGGTTTTCCCAACCCTTTGAGTATTCAGGTCACTCTATTTACAACCAATGTAGCTTTCAAGCAAGACAGAGTGTTTTTAAAAGTGTTAACATGCCTCTCTTATGGAAATTATCTCCTACTTCATCTCCCCTCTGAGGCTTTGCATCAGGTGTTAAGAAGCACCCCACAGAACTAGTTTTTCCAACTCATTTCCTTTGCTTGCAGGTTTTGACAGTTTATGGCTTGCCTTCCCACTACAGCAGGCCACAGTTTAAGTAACTTTTCTTAAAGGAAAAATAAGAGCTACCGGCTTCCCATTTAACAAAGATCTGCAGATTACAATGGCTCAGGAAAAACAAACCAACTTCTTAAGTTTTGAGGTAAATGTTGACTGACCTTATCTAAAATGGCAGCTCCATAGTGTCAAGGGTCAGGTTCCTCTGCCTCACTGCCTTTACCATGTGACCTAGTTAGCATGTGACTGCTTTGTTCTGGCTAAGATGGCCTCTCCGGCTCTTGTAAGAATGTCCATGACACTGGCATTACTTCAAGAATGGTACTGGAGGGGCTGGAGAGATTGCTCAGCAGATTAAGAGCACTGACTGCTCTTCCAGAGGTCCTGAATTCAATTCCCAGCAACCACATGGTGGTTCACAACCATCTGTAATAGGATCTGATATCCTCTTCGGGTGTGTCTGAAGACAGCTACAATGTATTCATAAATAAACATTAAAAGAGAGAGAGAAAAAACAAAATTAAAAATAAAAAAGAATGGTACTGGAGAATTATATCATTTTTATTCATAATCATTGACCAAAACTTAACCACACTGTTACACCTATGTTTAATGAGACTTGGAAAGTGTATCATTACTCTGGTGGCTATGTACCCAGCTTAAATGTGAGGACTCTGATGATTTAGAGAGAAGAGAATGGATACTGAAAAGAGCTGTCAGTTTTTGCCAAGAGGAGCAGTTCTCTGCAGAGTCTGATGCCTATAACCTATAGCAACTGTTATATTGGCCTCTCATTTTCCTTACCGAGTCTGAGATATTTTATTTCTCTAGTAGAGTAGAACAGACCAGAGATGGAGCTAGCCCTTTGACATTCCTCAGATATTGAAAATAATCCCTTAAAGAAATGTCTATTGAGGGTTGGTGAGACGACTCGGTGGTTAATAGTCCTTCTTGTTCTTGCAGAGGACCTGGGTTCAGTTCCCAGCTCCCACATGGTGGTTCACAAACACTGGTCACTTCAGTTCTGGTGGATCCAATGCTCTCTTCTGACCTTTATGAGCACCCAGCATGAGTGTGGTATCCATACATACACATGTTATGCAAAACACTCATGAAATAAAAGACTAATGAAAGAGAGGAAGAGAGGAAGAGAGGAAGAGACTGCTATAGAACTGCTCTTTCCCAACCCTTTGAGTATTCAGATCATTCAATGTAGCTTTCAAGTAAAACAGTGTCTTTTAAAAGCACTGACTTCTCTTTCTTATAAAAAAGAAAAGAAAACAAGACAAGAAAAGGAAAGGCAAGAAAAGGGAAGGGAAGAATGAGCTCATAGGCTCAGGTCGGCACCCTTTAACAAAGTCACATAACTTGTTATTTTGCTGAAACAGTAGAAGTCCATTGGTCTTTGGGGAAACCATATTTCTTGATGTATGTGGAGCTGTGATAACAAGGAGTCCAGAAGTTAGCTGAAGAGATTACAACCAAGTTTGAGTCAGCCAAAGTTTAAAAATGGTTCCATAAAACTTCACTTTTTTTCCCCTAAATAACTTACCTTCCGGCAACGTTCTCCACATGTTCTTTTTAGAGAGGTGCTTAAGATAGAGGGCCACCCCCCTTGACTGTAGAGTTCAGAGGAGTTCTACTCAGCTCTTCCCCAATACGAACAACCAGAGGACATTTATTAACCTGACACTGTGGCATGGGCAAGAAAAGTCATAGATGAGTTTGAACTACCTTGCAGTACTAGGAAGTAAGGGGGTCTGAAAAGGGGATATTGAGTCATGTCAAAAGGACGTAGAAGTCTGGGATGATGGTGTACACATGTACTCTTGGGAAAAGAGAGGCTGAGAAGCTCAAGGCTAGCTTGCTGTACACTACACAGTGTCTCAGGTATGTTTGCTTAGACAGTAGAGTAGGAAAAAATTAAGCAATTAACTTTAACCTATGAGATAAAATGAATAGTCATGAGCTGGGAACGTGGCTCAGCAGGTGAAGTGTCTAGCATGCAGGAAGCCCTAGGTTCCAACCCCACCTCTGCAGAAACCAGCTACATTAGCACATACCTGTAATTATAACACTGGGGAGGTAGAGGTGGGAGGATCAGGTGTTCAAGGTCATCCTTGGCCATAGACAATTAAAGGTCAGCTTGGGTTACATGAGAGATATTATTTCCAAAAAAAAAAAAAAAAAATCATACCTCCATCTTGATATAAGCAAATGTACCACATTTTCTGTATCCATTCCTCTGTTGAGGGACATCTGGGTTGTTTCCAGCTTCTGGCTATTAGAAATACAGCTGCTATGACCAACAGATTGGGAAAAGATCTTTACTAATTCTATGTCCAATAGAGGGCTAATATCCAACATATACAAAGAACTCAAGAAGTTAGACTCCAGAGATCCAAATAACCCTATCAAAAAATGGGGAACAGAGCTAAACAGAGAATTCTCAACTGAGGAAACTCGAATGGCTGAGAAGCACCTAAAGAAATGTTCAACATCCTTAGTCATCAGGGAAATACAAATCAAAACAACCCTGAGATTCCACCTCACACCAGTCAGAATGGCTAAGATCAAAAACTCAGGTGACAGCAGATGTTAGCGAGGATGTGGAGACAGAGGAACACTCCTCCATTGCTGGTGGAATTGCAACCTCTCTGGAAATCAGTTTGGTGGACCCTCAGAAAAATGAACATAATACTACCTGAGGACCCAGCTATTCCACTCCTGGGCATACCCAGAAGATGCTCCAACATGTAATAAAGCATGAACTTTCAGTCTTCCAGCTGCAGGTTTCTAAGTGCTGGAATAACATGCATGCCCCATTGTACCTGGCTCTCCATTGATCTGCTGTGAAGAAACCATGTACATCAGGACTATTGATGAATAGACGTTCCTTATGCCTTATTTCCTCATGGCAGCAGAAACTGTTCTCCACTGGCAGCAACCAGCCTGGAGCTTTTGTTAGTGACTGTGCTGGCAGCCATCTCCAGATACTGATGGGAGAAACTGTTTATGATCTCAGTAAAGTTAATAAGAAGCAATCGGCAGGCAGTCACCCATGATACTACCATAAAAACCAACCAACCAACCAACCAACCAGAAAATGTATGTAGCTCACAAACACACAGGAAATAAAAATTATAAAATAAAATGACTTGGGAATCCTGTTGTAAATTTTTTTTCTCTTTCCTCTTTCTACATATGTACACATGCATGCAGAAACAATCACATATATGTCAACATGAATAGTTTATCTACTAATTTTGTGGTGATGGCCATTGGACCCATGACCTTACACATGTGTAAGGTCAGTTCTTTATCACTGAATATATCCTCAGACTTTATAATTAATAGTCTATCCAGATTTATACTGAATATATTTTTTTGTTACTAGTCTTGAGCATAATGACTTTTGATGGCTATATATAATACTGTTATTTGCATTGACATTTAGAAAGGTACTTACTACCTCTTTTTCTCTTTTCTCTTTCTTTCTTTTTTTCTTTCTTTCTTTCTTTTTCTTTTTTGAGACAGGGTTTTCTATGTAACCCTGGCCTTGAACTCATAGAGATCCTCCTGCCTCTGCTTCCGGAGTGCTGGGGTTGAAGGTGGGTGCCACCAAGCCTGGCTAAGACTTTTAGTTTCCTTCTCCTTCTCCTTCTCCTTCTCCCTCTCCTTCTCCTTCTCCTTCTCCTTCTCCTTCTCCTTCTCTCCTTCTCCTTTTCTCCTTCTCTTTTCTCCTCCTCCTTCTCTTCCTCCTCCTCCTCCTCGACAGGGTCTATGCAACTCACTGCATAGTCAAACTGGCCTGGAATTCACAGAGATCCACCAACCTCTTCTTTCTGAATGCTGGGATTAAAGGTGTGCTCCACGACACTGACCATCTCCCTCCATTTTTGTTTTTTTGTTTTTTGAGATAGGATCTCGCTGTGTAGCTTTGGCTGGCTTGGACCTCTCTCTATGAAGGTCAGGCTATCCAGAAACTCATAGAGATCTGCCTGCCTCTGCCACAATACCACACAAAACTTTACTAAATTCAGTCTTTTAAAAAATGTGGATCTTTGGGGTAAGGTGTAGCTCAGTTGGTAGAGTGCTTGCCTAACATGCTTGAAACCCTGAATTCAGTCTTCATCCCTGCCTAATCCAGATGTGTTGATACATGCTTACAATCTCTGCACTTACGAGATAGATGCAGGCAAATCAGAAATTCAAGGTCTTCCTAGCTTCCTAGTTCACAGGAATTGGCAAGATGGCTCAGTGTGCCAAATCATTTGTTGTTACCTGAGTTCTCTGGAACCCATGGTAGAAGGGGAAATAGACCCCTAAAATTGACATCTGACTTCACATGAACATCATGGTGCCTGCACTCATACACACATCATACATACACACAAAGTACACATATATGCACTCATAACTAACATTGATTTTTTTTTTTTTTAAATAAATGTTTACAATGCTTTTACAAATCAGTGTTTGATTTTGGCTTTGTGCCGTGAGAAATTATTTTGGTGTTACATAGTTTTCACAGACTCCATCTTTTTGAATTATTTATATTTTAAAAAGATAAAGAATTATACCTGAGCATAAGCTTTATGACTGTTAATTAAACATTCGAGTGCAAATTTTATCTGATTTTATTAGAACCTGGACATACTCCCTCTAGTGGCTCAAACTACTTAAAATATTTGCTGAACTTGGCAGACCAATTAGTTTCTGGCTGTCTTGTGTTGGCGATTTCATTTGCTCTTGTAGCATTTCTCCTTTATATCCACAGCTGCTATTGTTTGTTTATGACTTAGTCAAGGTGTGGGGGATGGTGGTGGGATGTGTCTGTGCCATATCAATTTGACATTGAGGTAAATAATGTAAATATTTAAGTGTAATATTTATATTACATATTTAATTACATTTAATAGTAAATGCAAATAAAGATCTTGATTCAGCTGAGATGTACTGAATATTCTCTGTCTGGGTTGGAAGAAGAGGTAGATGATGTCTGTCTGTCTGGTGCTGCTGTCACTCTTCTTCCTTTCCTCTCTGTGGCACCTAGGGTTTGGAGCATTAGAGAGGTGTTCACTGCCATGCTATGATTTCCTGCTGGAGCTCTGGTGATGGCTTTCCATTGCTGGCTTTCCCTCTTTACTAACAGCCACTGTGACATTTGTGACACTCTGGATTTCTAGTCCCAAAGTCCATGAATGCTCTCTGTAGCTTGGTTCTTCCCACACTCCATGCCATCCCTATTCTTGAGACTCCAGTCTTCTCTTGGTTTTGTCTCTTCTGAGTTAATATCCTGTTGCTGAGATGAAATACCCCAAACCAACATAAGGGGGTGGCAGGGTAGATGGTGGTAGAAGTGCTTTTCTGCCAAGTCTGAAGACCAAAATTTGATGCCCAGAGCCTACATGGTAAAAGAAGAGAGTTAACTCTTGAAAGTTATCCCCTTGGACCTTTACACAAATACCATGGCACACATGAACATGCCCCTGATCGTGCACATGCACAGTAAATATATACAAATAAAAATAGTAATGTAAGGAAGGGAGGCTTTTTAAGTTAAATTATTTAAAAATATTTCAACATTATAACATAAGCATACCACTTCCCCCTTCCTTTCCTCTCTTTAAAGCCTCACAGGTGCCTATCTTGCTCGTTTTCAAATTTATAGCCTACTTTAATTGTTGTTATATCTATGTGTATATATCTATATATATGTGTGCATCTCTCTCCCTACATTCCTAAATATATAAATACAATCTGCTCAATCTGTATGATATTTGGATTATATTATATATGTTAGTTAGGATTTTTAGTGCTGTGATAAAACACCAGCCAAAAAAAACTTGGGGAGGAAAGGGCTTATTACAGCTTATAACTTGTAGTCCATCATCCAGGGAAGTGAGCAGGAACTCAAGGCAGGAGCCTAGAGGCAGGAGCTGATGCAGAGACCATGGAGTAGTGATGCTTACTGGTTTGCTCCTCATGGCTTGCTCAGCCTTTCTTATTATAGTACCCAGGACCACCAGCTCAGGAATGGACCCACCCACAGTGAGTTAGGTCCTTGTCTTTGTTAGGGTTTTACTGCTGTGAACAGACACCATGACCAAGGCAACTCTTATAAGGACAACATTTAATTGGGGCTGGCTTACAGGTTCAGAGGTTCAGTTCATAATCTTCTAGGTGGGAACATGGCAGCATCCAGGGAGGCATGGGGACAGAGAAGCTGAGAGTTTTACATCTTCATCCAAAGGCAGAAAGAAAAAGACTAGCTTCCAGAAAACCAGGATGAGGGTCTAAACACCCATGCCCACAGTGACACACTTCCTCCAACAAGGCCACACCTCCCTGAGCCAAGCATATTCAAACCACTAGAGTCCTTTTACATTAATCGCCTGCCAAAAAAATGCACCATCACAGGTCAGTATGCTGGAGAGCAAATTATTGCTCAGTTGAGATTAGCTCTTCCCAAATGATCCTAGCTTGTGTCAAGTTGACATAAAACTGGCCAGCACAAACTTATGTATATGTTTTCAGGGTTGACCTTTTGGATTTGAAAAACCAATTGCTGTGCTGATTAGGGTATAGTCCACCATGGCCAAGAACTTGAAGCACCCAGTTACATTGTATCTACAGTCAGGAAGCAGAGGATAATGAATGCTCTGCTTAGGTAGTTATTTCTTTTTTTGCAGCCCATTACCTAGACCCGTGGAACGGCACCACCCTTCTTAATGGTAAGTCTCCCCACCTCAATTAGCCTAATCAAACTGATCTTCCACAGGTGTGTCCAGAGGTAAACAATGTAAATACTCTTTCACAGGTGAGTCTGAGACATCTCCTAGGCATATCAGGCACTAACCATCACTTTCCATTGTTTTTCAGAGTTGTTCCAGAAGCCATTTGGAACTTTTGTTGGGGAGTCAGGGTTGATGGTGTAGATAGTTTGAGCACATCTACCCCATATCTAATATCCTACCCTTTCTTGCCTTCCCCCTACCCATTAGTCCCCTTCATCCCCTACTTTAACAGTCTTGCTTCTGGGTTTATGTCCTATACACAGGCATGATTTTATGCATTGGTATAGACTCTAGACCCCATGAATGAAAAATACTGTGTTTGACTGGGATTGGTTTAATGCACTTAATATTAATCATTTTAATCATATTAATCATATTAATACAATTGCATCCATTTTCCTGAACAAAAAAAAATTGGCTAACCTTATTCTTCAGTCACCAAGTACCACATAAACCGGTCATAGTGGTACACACCTATAATCTCAGCAGCTGGGAAGTAGAGGCAAGAGTCCTTCCTTGGCCACATAGTGTGGTCAGCAGCCTCAGTAAAGTACCTTTTCTCAGAGACAGCTGAAAGGTCAGGTGTGACTAATAGGATCCAGCAGCCTTAAACTTAAGAGTAGAGAGCCCTGCCAGCTGGACGAGGGGCCTAGGACCCATAAATAGGGTGAGTGATCTTGGTGGGTAGTGACCAAACCGCCAGACAATGGCAGAGAGGACTGGGAAGCTGAGGGCTATAGAGCTTTCTAGAGTAGTGTCTTTGACGAATGCAGTCAGAAGTCATGCAAAAAGAAAAGAAAAAAAAATCTGGATAAGGTTGGAGCTCACTATTATCAGGGCTGGGTCTTAGGGGTTTTATTCCTGTGATGAAACACCATGACCAAAACCAATTTGGAGAAGAAAGTATTTACTCCACTTACACTTCTATATCACAGTTGAAGGCGGTCAGGACAGAAACTCAAATAGGGTAGGACCTGGTGGCAGGAGCTGATGCAGAGGCCATGGAGGGGAGCTGCTTGCTTCCTTGCTTGCCATGGCTTGCTGGGCCTGCTTTCTTATAGAACCACCAGCCCAAGGGTGGCTCCACCCACAATGGACTGAGCCCTCCCCATCAATTACTAAATAAGAAATGCTCTATAGGCTTGCCTACAGCTGCTCTTATGGAGGCATTTTCTCAGTTGAGGCTCCCTCCTCTCAGATAACTTTAGTTTGTATCAAGTTGATATAAAAACTATCCAGCACACTGGGGTAATGTAGCTTACTCAATAATAGAACATTCATTAAGCATGCAAGGTACTGGATTTCCTCCCTGACACTGGGGAAAAAAAGTAAATTATTATTATTACTACATCATTACTCTAGTATGTATCAGGAACTGTATGTTGCATACACATGAACACATGTCTTCTCATATTAGACCTGAATAATAAAGATTACTATCCTGATTTAACTGAGGAGAAAAATCAAAACAGAGAATGTCAGTTAAGTCACTTCTGATTGCACACTTACAAAGCTCGGGTAAAGTTCCCAGCCCTGCTGGGCTTTCTGTGACATAAGACATGTCACTTAACACTGAGCAGGTGAGATGGTCAGGAGGAGCCAGTAACTGTGCCAGGAGGTCTGCCATTGAAGCTCAGATATGTCTATCACCAAGAAAGAGTGGGTTTGTAGTCATCTGAAGACTGTGTTATTCTCATGGTGTTAGTTGCAATTTGAAAGTCAACGCCCTCCTCGATACCAAGAGGCACCAAAGTTGGGAACCAATGATAAGAAAGTGGGTAGGTGGGCGAGGCATGAATCCATGAGGAAGGGATGCCTGGTAACCTGGGTCTTCCTGAGGTGTGGGAATGCGTTACATAGTCTCAAGCCGCTTGCAAGCGGCAATGCTAGAGCAGAAACCTTAGGCCTAAATCTTTACATGTATAAAGTTTTGGTACACCAGATTGCCTTCTCTTAAAAATTTTTATCCTCTTTTGAGATTACATCGTGTATAGGGACACCAGAGGCTTAGCTGGTTGGGACTCCGTTCTTTGAAAATTATTGCTTTTGATGTCTGTTTTCTCCACATGACCATGTAGATAAAATACATTCTTAGCCTTCACTTTTGGAAGCCAAATAAAATGTGATCTCTGTTCAAAAACATCGACGAAGGAAAAGTAGAAAGCAGCTTGGAAAAAGGGTTATCAAGATCCAGGCTGTGTGATATTTGCTGAAAGCATCTGTCGGGAGAGGTTGAGCCGTGCAGATGGGCCAACGGAAACAAGAAGTGATGAAGACGAAGCTTGCTCCCCAAGCCTGCTAAAACGTAAATTTATGAATCCTGAGAGGTTGGAAGCCAAATGAGATCTAATTGTGCCGTATTTGACTTGGCTCTTGCAGCAGCTAATCCTTGGCATTCCCTGCAAACGTTGCGCGTTTGTCGAACTGATCTTGCTTGAATGTTTTCCTTCTTGCAAACAGAAAGCATTTCTGAACGACCAATGGTAACTCAACTAATAAAGTTTTCAACTATAAATGTGGACCATGTGCTAATGGAAACCATATTACTGCTGGCTCCGCACTCCGGCCTTATTATCATATCCTCGCTCACCCAGCAGGATCTCTTCAGGGGCCCAGAAAAACAGCCCAAGAAATGATACTTCTGCAGTTTCACACACGTACTTCTAGTATGTGGGAAAAATAAGAGAGGAGGTCATCCAGATATATAAAGACTCATAGTTAGGAAAGAAAGTTCTCAGTACTGTCCGCCTGAAACCGCTTTCATTAAGGTATGAAGGGTTGAACAAAGAGCGGGATTAAATGAAAATCCCAAAGATGTAGACTGTTTTCAGGTTTATATTGAAATATGTGCTACTCTCGGAAGGACACCCTACTTTCTAACTTTATTTTGTTACTATTTATTTAATTTTTGGACACACAGTCTCCAGATAGTCTAATCCCACTAATTTATTAATTGCTCTTAAAAATCAATGGAGTGACAGGGAAAAGCAGTGCAGAGAAAATCCGGTGTTCAGGACTCTAGGTGCCAGCCCCTCCCCCTCCTCCTGCTCTTCCCTTGGGTGTGGTCCTAGCGGCTATAAACTGTGTCTAAATACTAACTTCCGGTGGGCTACTCATAATATATTCTTGTTCCTGCTTCTTGTAGTCTTGCTGAGGTGGTTTCCAGGTTTAACTAGACTCTGATCTCCTTGGTGGAGAAAGGATGTCCTAGCTAACTTATTTTAGCTTTTGTTAAAACTCCCAGTTTGTGCCAGGAACCCCCCTCGGGCTGACTAACCACTTATCAACTTCTGTTAAAACAGCTTGTTTCAAACTGCTTACGCTGCACACCCCTCCTCCACCAGCCTTGTTTGCCTCCGACTGAGATCCCTTGAGGAAGTCTTTGTCCTTCAAAATCGGGTGCCACCCCCTCACCCTCCTCCCGCTCTTCCCTTGGGTGTGGTCCTAGCGGCTATAAACTGTGTCTAAACGCTCATCTCTAGTGGGCTACCCGTAATAAATAATGGGTCTATAGAATTCTTGTTGCTTGGCTCCAGGTCAACATTCTAGCTCACACTTGGCCTTAACAGGGTAGGGTACTGTTGGCAGATCTTTTGTTCTCTCTGCTCCTTGCTCCCCACCTAGAAGTGGGGTTTTTGCATTAGATGGCTGCTATAGATTCTCATCCAGCTCTTACTGTGGATAACTCCATTTGTCTTGGAGCCTTGGTCAGTTATTAGAGGTTAGTGGAGTTAAGGCTGGAAGGATAGAGCGATTTTTCAGTGTCTTTAGTTTTATTGTAATTTTACTTTTAAACCAGGCTATGGAGCTGGGCCTGGTGGCTCAGGGCCGGTACATAGTGCCCTTTTTATTTCATATTACTCGTGGTCCAAACTTGTGAGATGGAGCAGCAGGATCAGGAATTGAAGGCTACGATTGGTTGCCTAGTCAATTTGAGACCCGCTTGTTTTATATGAGATCCTGTCTCAAAAATATAATAACAGGATTAAAGTGAAAAAGACCAGCCCCTAAAGAAATCAATATGTCCACGTCGCTTCTTAAGAGAGCAGGAAAGTGATCGGTTCCTTGTGGAAAATATTTCAGTGTGGTAGGGAAGCATCAGAAAGGGAGGACACAGAGGAAGGCAGGCAAGGCAGAGATGGCTAGAAGCTTTGATACTGAGGGCTTGTAATTTCCCTTGACAAGAAGAGATGGGATTCTCACCTGCCTGTCTTTCTGAGTCTGTGTAAGAACATCCTGGAGAAAAATGTTAACAGTGTGAGTGACCTTCACTGAGCCTAACGATTCATTGATTGTAAAAAATGTTTTACCTGAGCTAACAATGAGAGTGTATTCCTGGGGCTTCAACCCACTGACCTGGAACAAGCCCCCGAGAAGTGTACTAAGTGGCCAAGGAAACCTGGCTAGAGTTTATATTTATCTGACAGATAATTGAGCTGACTAAAGGCCTTTTATTATCTGTATGTGGATTACATACACTGTAGGTCATTATTCAAACCATGTGTATCCCTGTCTGTCTCTTGAACACCTTCTCCGAGAAGCAGTCTTCATGTGCTCGGGAATGCAAACCAGGCTTATTTTAGAGCTAGTGCAAACAAACACAATAGGGAGGTGAACTTACTTCATAAATTATCTAATGCCCTCTGCATAAAAAGGCAAGTGACTTTTTGGCTGCCCCCATCTGCTCTCACGTGTAATTGTCCCAGCTTACACATGTAATGTTGATTATCCCGGAAGCATGTGTATGAGTCACAGTGGGCTTGACCTGGGTTGATTCCATTATTCTCCATGGGGACAGGTAATTTGTGGAGATGACTGTCTCAGAATTTTAAATACAGCATTCTCGGCACCAGAGTCAAGACAATCTCAGACCTTTAAGGGTCTAAAACCAGCATTTGGACAAAGACTTCATTTAGAAGTTAGCCCAAACTCCAGGATTTCAGAGTCAGAATAACTTTGTTGGAGAGCTCAGGAAACAGGGGACCTTGCAGCTCCTAATTGTCTTAGGAAGGAAACCAAGTATCTCTGAGAATCTCCAGTAAAGCCTTATTTTACTGTGTTCTCACCAAGACATAAATAACCAAATAAAGTTCCTTGCTTCTCACAGAGCAAGGTATTGATCATCTTGTGTTCTCTTAGGAGAAGCTGGAAATGGGCTGGAGCCAAGCCCCTTCTTGCCTCATGGAATTCTAAATGTGTGCCCCACAGTCCTCTTGCCTCTCTGTACCCAAAGGCATTGTAGCTTGTAAATGTTCTTTTAGTAAAAATAAACAAGTTGATAGGATGTGAAAGTGAAACTTAGGAGCAACGCCCTGAAATAGTATTTTAATATGATCCAAAATATAAAATATTTCCATCTTGGTAGTCCTTCTTATTTCTTAAATACCTTTGCTTGTTTGGTTAAAATATATAAAAATTCTACTAGTATGTCATCAGAATTTTTCATATTTTACTAAAGGTGCTAATTGTCTTTCATAGGACAGGGTCTTGCTACATGCTCAGGCAAGGCTTCAACCCATTATGTAGTCCAGGATGCCCTCAAGCTTACTGTGTAGCGTAGGCTGACACTGAATGTACTATGTAGTCCAGGCTGGCCTCAAACTTAAGGTGATTTTCTTGCCTCAGTACTGGGATTACAGGTATGCTTGAGCACATCTGGCTAAAGTATTAACATATTTAAAGCAGGAAGGGGGGACTGCAGAGATGGCTCAGTGGTTCTTCCACTGCTCTTCCAGCGGACCTGGGTTCGAACCTCAGCACTCATTTGGCCACTCACAACCATCTAAAACTCTAGGATCTGGTGTCCTCTTCTGGCTGCCAAGAGCACCAGGCATGCAAGTAGTGCACAGACATGTATGCTGATGGCTAGAGAGATGGCACAGTGGTTTAACAGCTTTTGCTGCTCTTTCGGGTGACCCTGGTTCAGTTCCTAACATTTACATCTGGTGGTTCACAACCACCTATAACTCCAGTTCCAGGAAGGTCTACCTCTGTGAGCAGTGCATGTACTTGGTGCATGGACGTAATCCAAATAGAACAAATCTTAGTAAAACACAATAAAATACTTAAGACAAAGTTTCTACTATACAAGAAATATATTAACGTATTCTTTGGATAAATTGAAACTCTAAAAATATGGATAACATTCTTTTCAACTCTCTCCCAGAATCCAGGTCTCTGTTTTGGATGTTACCCGTGCTCTCTGCTAAGTGTGTACCCTCACAGATTCCAATATATATACTGGTCCTGGAAGGATATACACTTAGCAGAAAGATATGTGAATATATATATATATAAAATATATATATTATATATATAAACATATATACAATTATCTTTCCTTGGGAATATGCTTGTTCTGGGAGGATATACATTTAGCAGAGAGATATGTGAATATATATAATATATATATACATGAATATATAATATATATTTAAACATATGTATATATACACATATATACACTATTTCTCCTTGGAAATATGCTTAATATGCTCTTTATGAATCACCATTATTCCACTTAATAACATGTCTGGAAGAATTTTCCTTAGTAGTATATATAATTACTTGAAATTGTTTCTATATTTAATACTTTAAGTAATAACTATTACAACACTTATTTCCTGTTCTATTTTTATAGATGCTAAAGTTGTTTTCATTTTGTACATTGAAAATAAATTCTGAAGCCCATTCCTGTGTGCCTCCTACTGATTGCTAAGTCTGAATGGCATTCTAAACACTTCTCCTCAGGCCCTCTCCAAGAAGCATTTCAAAAACAATTCTTAAAATAATTATGTTCTTACGTTGTTTTCTTTTGTTTATGCTTTCTAGTGCCTCATACACAGAATAATGAGTAAGTGACAAATGATATTTTTTGCCTATAAATAGAAAATATATTTTTGGGGGGTGGGGGAAGAACGTTGTTCTGAAAATGAGAAGGACTCTACTTTTGTGGACTGGCTTTTTGGAATAGCACATAAGGGGGAAAATTCAGTTTGCTTGTTTGTTTGTTTTGTCTTTTTTTCCCTTAAAGATAGATGGTGCAGTCAACCTTAAAAAACACACATATAAGTAATACTATATAGACTGAACAGGCTATATTTAGAAATATATGTATATACATATATGCATGCAATAACAGTTAGTGAAAAAACAGGCCATGCATTTGAAGGAGAGCAGGGTTAGGGTATATGGTTTGGAGAACATATATATGTATATGTATATGGTATAGGGTTTGGATGGAGGAAATGGAAGAAGCATTTTCATTAAAATAGTTTATGCCAGAGTAGTGGCCCATAACTTTAATCCCAGCACTTAGGAGGGGGAGGCTAGAGTATCTCGGAGTTTGAGGCTATCCTGGTCTACATGGTGAGTTCCAGGCTAGACAGGACTATATACAAGACAGGAAATGATCCACTAGGAGATGCCCAAGGCCTTGCCATGGCACTGGCCTTGCTGCTGCTGTCAGGGTACATGGCTAGGAGGTTCTCACAGACTTGTGAGCTTAAGAGATGCTAAAGGGACATTACTATGTGCCATAGCTTTACTCAATTTCACAAAAATGTAGCAAAAATCTCAGTATGTACATAATTTCACATGGGAACTGTGGGTAAAATGAGCAAGTTAGAAGTTGAAGCAATTTGTCATAGTTGAAAAATTTGTGAGTCAAATACTACTCTAAAATATTAATATTAAAGGCAGGCAAGATAGGGTTGAGGACTGAAGTGGAAAAATTGTTTCAGTCATCATTTCTTTTTTGTTATCTATTTATCTATCTATCTATCTATCTATCTATCTATCCATTCATCCATATCACCTATGTATCTATATATCTATGTATCTAGGTATGAATGTATGTATGTATGTATGTATGTATGTATGTATCTATCTACCTACCCATCCATCCATTCATATCACCTATGTATCTATGTATCTATGTATCTATCTATCCATCTATCCATCCATCCTTCTCTCATACTCCCTCCTCTTCTCCCAGTCCCTCCCTCCCATGTTCCTTCTTCCCCAGATCCCCTCTCCTCCGTTTCTCTTCAGCAAAGAGCAGGCCTCCCAGGAATGTCAACCAAACATGGCATAACAAATTGCAATAAGACTAGGCACACCCTCATAGAGTTAGGGTCTCTCCATATATCCCTGACTGTCCCAGAATTCACTCAGAGATCTATCTGCCTCTGCTTTACAAGTGCCAGGATTAAAGTCGTGTGCCATTACACCTGCCACATCTTTTATTCATTAGAGAAAAGTACATGACATTGGACCCAAAACACTATATTTTTTATTAGGTGTTCCTTTGTATTCAATTAGACTCTTGCTTAGTAGAAGCACAATAAGGAAGGAAAGGAGGGAGGGAAGAAAGGAGGGAGGGAGGAAAGGAGGGAGGGAGGAAAGGAAGGAGGGAGGAAAGGAAGGAGGGAGGAAAGGAAGGAGGGAGGAAAGGAGGGAGGGAGGAAAGGAAGGAGGGAGGAAAGGAGGGAGAAAAGGAGGGAGGGAGGAAAGGAGGGAGGGAGGAAAGAAGTCTATGATGTATTTTTTATCAAGTGATCCTAGTTTCTGTATTCTGAGAGAATCAGTGATAATTCTTTCAAATGAATACAGTTCTTTTAGAGTTGCTGTCAAATGATAAATTTAGGCTTATAAATTGTGACAGACAAAAGGTGTGTGTGTGTGTGTGTGTGTGATTTTCCTCAAGTTTCCTTTTTTTCTTCTTCTCCAAATAGAGGAAAACATAGAAGGCAAGCCTTGCAAAACTTCTTTTTCCTAAAGTACAGACTTTGGAGATTTAAAGAAAGTGAAAACCATAAACTGCACAATTGTCCCAGTGGTGTGCAGCATTGATTGGTGTTTGTGCTTCAAAACATCTGAATCTTGAGTATTTTAAATTTTTTTTAATGTGGAAGATGATTAAGTTACTATTTTTATAAAGTCAGTATGGTTCTCATTAAATCACCGTAGTTTTTACTCAAAGTGTCTGGCTAGAGCTTCCATAAAGGTTTTAATCATGTTTTTCTTACACTGGTGTATTCTGTTATTTCCCTGATAACAACAGTCTTTTCTTGAGCGTTTTTTTTTTATCATCAGAGTGATACCATACTTGTATAAATATTCCTTGCGATGTCATTACTTTTCACCAAACTATTGGATTTTTAACATCTTCAGAGTCTAAAATTAATTTAACAAGCACCCCATAACTGCTTTGAGCTCAATGAGAAAAGCTTTGGCTTTGTATCTCTTATTTCTCCCTGGAACACGATCATCTTTGGAGGCACACTGAACAGGGTTCTGTGGTTGAAATCTTGAGACAGGTCTCATGTAGGACAGGCTAGCCTTGAACTCCTCAAGCTGATGAGGACCTTGAATGCTCAGTTTTGCTGCTCCCCTCTTGCCAGGTCTGGGATTACAGGCATATGCTAATGTGCAAGGTATTGTTTGGTATTAGAGATTTGGCCCCAGAATTTTATGCATAATAGGCTAACACTCAATTAACTGTTTACCCCAACTACATTTTCCATCATTCACTGTGGAAAACAATCCAGATGCATTCAGTGTGTTCTCCTTTCTTTTCTGATGCAGGGATGGGACCAGGGAACTTGTACATGCTAACCAGCTACACTGAGCCTCCAGAACAGGAGGAAAAGGCCTGAGAATTCACAGGGATGGGATTTGGTCCCTCTGTGCTCTCAAGGCCACTGTCCTCTTGTACATCTGGTCATGCCTTGTTTGAAGGAACATGCATGGATGGTGCTTTGGTCTGTCCTGTGATTAGAGCACCTTGCTTTATAGCAGTGGAGTCAAACATTCTGGAGACAGAATCCTAGGCAGCCATGATGAAGTATTTCTCAGCACCACCATTCATTTTCTTACATGCCATCACAGAGTAATTTTCAGACTGTTGAGTATGTAGGCTCTTGGCTCTAGGCATTGACCTGAGCCTGCGCCAAGCATGTGGTCAGCTAGGGAGTGAACATACTTCCATTCTATTAGTGAAGATGGACTGTGTGTGTGTGTGCCTGTCTTGGGTAAGGAGAATGTTTAGAAGAGCATGGTAGGAAATGCTTTGGTTTCTTACGCATGCAAAAATGATCATTCTTATTTTGGACTCCATGAAACACATACTCGTGGTGTTCTGCTTAACTTATGGATATAGGAACAAAAACAAATATGAAAAACATGAGCCCAAGTAGAGTATAATAGTGGTAACCTTCAAACCGTTAGGTTGACTCTATGCCTTTTCAAGTTGTGCCCTAGGCAGTTCTGCCTTGCCTCTATTACTCAGTAGCTTTGGATGTGACTGATGTTCCTTAGAATGTTGCTACCTGGTGGGCATACTGACACTTCAATAGCATTTGCTATGTCAAACTCACATGTGATTCTGAAAATATTATTCTCAATTTTCTTTATCATCTATGAAATAGATTCCATTATTCTCATTTTTACAGATATAGGAACTGGGAGCAGAAAATTTCAGGGTCAAAGACATGGCTGGAGTGATGTGCTCTAAATTCTGCTTCAGAGCTGGAGCTCATGATCACCAGACACACTGCCCTGCACTAGTTAGATTAGACTCAAGGAACACCGAAATTGCTCATTCATTACTTCAAAATAGGCTCAGGAATACTCTGGGTATCATGTTAAGTTCTGGAGGGAAGTAGTTCAATGACCTAGTTCTTTTGGGTCCGTATGTATGTATGTATGTATGTATGTATGTATGTATGTATGTGTATATGTACGTACACACACACACACACACACACACACGGATTTTTTTAAATTTTAAAATTATGCCAGGTGGTGGTGGGATATATCTTTAATCCTTGCACTCAGGAAGCAGAGTTAAGTGGATCTCTGTGAGTTCAAGGCCAGGCTGGTCTACAGAGCAAGTCCCAGGACAGTCAGGAATACACATAGAGAAACTCTGTCTCAAAAGACAACACAAAACAAAACAAAACAAAACAAAATTATGTATATATGAATGTGTGTGTGTGTGTGTGTGTGTGTGTACTCTTCAGCATGAGTGAAATGACCCTAGAGACCAGAAGATGTTGGAACTGGAATTACAGGCAGTTATGAGTCTACTGACATGGGTGCTGGGAATTGAACGTGGGTCCTCTGCAAGAATAACAAATACTCTTAAAAACTGTGCCACCTCTCCAACCTCATCTTGAGATTACACACACACACACACACACACACACACACACACACATATAAACACAGAGTATGTGTGTATGCTTGTAGAGGGCAGAAGAGGGTATCAGATTCTGTAGAACTAGTATTTAGAGTTGTAGTTGTGAGCTACTATGTAAGTACCAGGGAACTGAACTCCGGTCCGCTCAAGAGAAACATGTGTTCCTAACTGCTGAGCCATCTCTCAAACGCCAAGATTTTTTTAAAGATGTGTGGTCATGAATTTCTGGAGTGACCTGAAGACAGGAGTCAGCCTGGCTGACTCGTTGGTGTCCTCCCGAGGCTCAGGAACCCTGCTGGGATGTGATTCCTGAACTTTAAACACTTCTTGTACGAAGGCCATCACTCTCATGAATTCCAAAGTGTGAGAGCCCAAATCTCTCCTCTCTAGCCCTTCCCTTCTTCTGTTAACACCCGTCTCACTCTGCTCCCCTCTCAATCTGCCTGTATGCTTTTATCTTGTCTGTGTTAGAACGCAAAATCTTTCCCACCAGAAAAGCTCTGGTAACAGACTCATTAGGTTTATGAAAACAATGCTAAGTGAAATGTATAAACGTTTTACTTCTGAAGACAGAAAGACCCGATTGTGTTTTATGGAAAGTGAGTGACCCAAACTCATTCTTTTATGGTCAAATATGAGCCAGATGAGCTCACAGTGGAGGCCATGTAGGACAAGAATGGAAACATTTAAAGAGGCAGAAACCCATCTGTAACCACCATGTTCCTTGTGTATTATAGTACAGGCCAAAGAACTTTTTGGAGAACATAATTTTCCTCTTAGGTTGATCTATATTGACAACCACCCATGGACACCAGTTTCTTAAGGGTAGACTGTGGCTTGAAGGCACGGAGGTGATGGTGTACTATATTTCACTGAGGCACATTGGCCATGAAAATAACTGTTATTGCTCTTGCCACTCAATGGTCAATGCCTTTCAGTATGATCGCAAGGAGTTACATAAATTACGTTTCCACTAGGTTCCTTGAAACTGGTACAAGGCGGAGGTGGTGGGGTGGAGGAATCCAGGCTGAATTATCCTCATGTTCTGTAGTTGTTAGTGGAGGGGAAAAGAAAACAACAAAACCAGCCGTAATGGCAGGGCACACCAGGGTATAAACGTAAGTAATATTTAACTCTGTTAATAAAGAGCAAAGCTGGCTTGCCGGTACCCCAGCAATCCGAGTCTCATAAGCATTGTGGTTTCCAAAATTATTCCCAGTTAGGCGCTGCTTCAAGCAAAATATGCTGCTGGCTGTGACATAATGAGAGGCATAATAAATATATAAAACTTGGAATCTCCTGCTGAAAAATTAAGGAGATTTTATGAACCAGTCAACTCAGCTGAAAATCCCCCAGTGTGCTCAGCCTGACTCATGCCCTGGCCTTCCATGCGAGAACCTCAGCTTCAATTTCCTAATTCTGATATCTTGTTCTGGAGGCTGCTATGGTAGGGGTCATTATAGAAATCGTGGGTTGATCCACTGCTGGGAAATGTATGGCCTGGAGATCCTGGTGGGAGACACTGACAGGTCAAAGCTGTGGTGTGTCAGCACGTACCCCAGAAAAGGTATCATGTGTCTGCACGGAACTGGATGCACATATCAGAAGGGACAGCAGCAGCAATGCTGTGTTTTGATACGTCACCCGAGTTCTGTCCTTCTGTGTCTCTCTGTTCCTCTCCACTTTGACTGATCAGGTCTTACAGGATTGTATAACACAAAAGGGAGGGAACAAGTTTAGGGAATCTCAAGATTAAGGTCACTTGATCCATAAGTGGCAAAATGAAGACAAAAAGCCAGAATCTGCTGCTGGTGTACAGCTCTTTTGCTCATGTATTTAGTAGTATTGTTTCCCAAGCTTGCTGTTACACACACACACACACACACACACACACACAGAGTGGGGGTAGGAAAAAGCCAGGCATCCTGTCTAAACTAATTTATTTCATGAGATCATTTCTCCACACCCCATTTCACATTGCCTGTGGAGACATAAACCTAGTCCTGAGTAAAAGAATGAAGACTTTGGTTCCTCATTTGGCCCTAAATGTCCTGCAGAAAATGTTTTCTTAGCTCAGCGTTAGCCCTGGAAGGCTTGTTTTCTTGACTTTCAAACACTGCCAGCCAGAAGACACATCACTCTAAAAGGGTTTTGCAGAGAAGTCTGAGTCTTGATGGAAAATTTAAGCCCAGGAGGATGTTACTGTACCAGGAAGACTGGGGTAGGGTTAAGGTTTGGTAAGAATGTTTCTCTCAGATGGAAATTCTGGCCAGTGGGCTCTAAGCAAGCTTAATTTTATAGACATTATGAATTCATTTTACTAATCACCGTAAGGATTGGCGCAACTCCGGCTCATGGGTTGTAAAGGATGTCTTTTAATTAATCATTAAAGAAAAAAAAATAGAAGAATAAAGCAAGAGAAAAATTATGTGTTTGCCTTATCCTAGATAACATTTTAAGTTTCTTTGACCCCACTGAACCCAGAGAAACTGGGTTGTGACTCCAAGAAGTAAAATAAATTACCAGGTCATCCCACCTTGCCCACACCAGCCCTCCTTTCACATTCAATAAATGGTGTGGGATTAGAGGCTGGCCATTAATATCCCAAGGGAGGATGTTTTATTCTCTCTGCTGAGCAGAAGCTGTATGGGGAGCTCCAGCATTTGAATCTCTCCTTTACCTTCCGGTGAGGTGTTCTGACGGCTTCTGAACACACATCCAGTTGTTCTTTTCTAAAATTAGTGTCCTTGTCATCAGTGAAGTCCCAGGGGTGGTGAGAGTCAGTGGCTCCTACGTGGTCTGCTTTGTAGCATACTCGACACACTCAATCTTACAATTTTCTTAACTGTGCCTTTATAAAGAGACTTAAACAGCCCCTCAAAAACCAGAGAGACATCTAGAAGTTACGGTCATTTCTTACTCCTCATTTATATTCCAAACAGTTGTCTTTTCAGTCTCTAGAATATGGCCTCATCACCTGAAAGGCGTGCAAAGGCACAGACCGTGAGGTTGAATAGAGGAGGGGCAGTTTTATAACTTCCCATGTTATGGTGCTGCTGCTGGTAGCAGGAATCACTCATGGCAAGACACTGCACTGGAATGAAAAATTCAAGTTAACCAGTTGAAACCCCCCATTCGGGTGTAGATTAGAATGGGAATAAAGACAGTGAGTTGTAAAGCAGAAAAGAGAACGAGGAAGTTCTGAGTTAGGAATGATGTACAAAGGATAAATATGGGTGCAGGTTCATCAGAAGAAAGCCCTGAGAAGCCCAAGGAGACTGACGATGGTGATGATGGTGATGATGGGGATGATGGTGATGATGGTGATGATGGTGACGATGGTGATGATGATGCACAGATAGAGCAATACTGCAGCTATAGCATTCACCTTCCACACATTTAACCAGACCAACTGTTCAATTTGCAATTGTCCCCCACGGACCTTTCATTTTGCCACTTATGGGGGCCGTTGCAAACTCTAAGTACTGCATCTTTGAGTGTGAAGGCAAACTAAGAGTAGCAGACTGATAAGCAAGATGTAAACTAAGTAAGGCACTATTTTAAATGTGTAGGCAAATCTAGCACATTGCTTTTAAAGCTGATTCTGTGCAGATGTTTCTTTGTGCCGTGGACAGTGGTTAATGGAGACACTTAAAATTGGTCAAAGTGTAGAGGCTAAGGGTCAGTGGAGTGCTCAGCCTCAAATGACATGTTGATACCACCTGCTGATCAAGGCCCAGGGAACACTGAGAAAGACTGGGTGGAGCTGGAGGTCACAGGAAGTCCAAGTGAAACAGTGTCTTCTAGATGTGACAGGACCAGTGTCTTCCTGAACTCAAAGCAGCTTTGGTTGCCTGCAGGAGGTAGGTACCAGATCAAACCAGTCAACATTCTGGCATGAAGGAGGAAGGCCTCTGGGGACAGCTGACATTAACAGAGGAGCTATTAATAGTTGATGGCTTCTTCGGGAGAGAGATTCGGTTTCCTTTTAAGGTGTAACTCCTAGTAGGTCAACTGCACTTCCATGGATGGCACCATACCCAGGAGTATATGGGCAAGTTGGACTGGATGGGTTATTAAAAACAGAGGGCATGCGTAGAGGGGCGGGGTATAGTGGATGGTTCTAGAAGGAGCTGAGGGAGAAATGGAGGGCAAGTCTGGTCAAAATACATTGTATGGCTTTTTCAATTAATACATATATTAATATGTTATATATTAATATATTTGAATAATATATTAATATATAAATAATATATTATATTAATATAATTATATATTAATATAATATATTATATTAATATATTGTATATTATATTATATATTAATATAATATTATATATTTATATTATATATTATATATTTATATTATAATATAATTATATATTATATATTAATATAATATAATATATTATCTTATCTTATATTATAATATAATGTATTATATTATAATATAATAAATAATTATATATTAATATGATATATTAATATATTATATTAATATATTAATATAATATATAGTAATATATATTAATTGAAATATATTATATATACATTAATATATATTATACATTATATATCACATATCACATATCACATATCACATATCACATATCACATATCACATATAATATATAATATATAATATATAATATATAATATATAATATATATTATATATATTTGAAGTTGAGTCTGTACAAATGGATGATGCAAAGAAATCAGTGGGTTGGTTTGGGGGAGAGGAATAGGTCACCGTTCTTTAGGGTAAGGTACTGCCTATTGTTCCTTTGGATTCAATGAAGAACCTCTAACCTCGGTCTGCCTAGCAGGAGTCCTCAGTGAACTTTGCTTAACCACATTGACCAGACACCCAAGAGTTCAGTGTTATTCTTTGTTGCTTCAGAAACGGACAGATTGAGAGCAACTGCCAAGTCTTTGAAATGTGTTCCTGTGGGGTTTGAGTCTCAGAGCTGCTCAAACCTGAAAATAATTATTTCACCGTGGAAATGACCCAGTCGGGGTTAGAACCTCATGGCACTGGGGCTTGACGGTCTCAATAAACCAGTTTGGACATAGTTGAGAGGCGGGGTTCGGCATATAACCTACCCAGGAAACATGCCCTGATGCATTTGGTGGCAACCTGAGGCCTCTGTGCCACCCTATACTCTTTCCCCACATTCTGTTTTCCAGGAAAGACCGGATTCTTCTGACTCTTAATTTCTCCCCATTTCGGCATCATTGAAAATAGTCTCCTTGCGCCAACCATACACTAACATAGTGAGTGTGGCCCAGGGAAGTTTTTTTGTTTGTTTATTTTGAGATTGTACCTTAACTGCAACATTTCTCCCTTCCCTTTCCTCCCTCCAAACCTTCCCCATACACCTCATCCCACACTCCTTCAAACTCATGGCCTCTTTATTCAACAACTGTTATTGCATGTTACCTGTTTGTGCGCTGGTGCGTGTGCGTGTGCGTGTGCGTGTGTGAGCGTGCGCATGCATGTGCGCGTGTGTGCGCTTGTGTGCGCGAGCGCGCATGCGCGCGTGCGTGTGTGTGTGTGTGTGTGTGTGTGTGTGTGTGTGTGAGTGACTTGCTGAGTCCATATAACATTGCTTGTATCTATGCTTTCAGGGTTGATCGTGTGGCAGTGGAGAACCAACTGGTGTTCTCTTCCTTGGGGAGAACCACCTCTCCTGTTCCCACCTTACAGCGTAGTGGGGTGAAGGCAGCTTTTTTTCTTTTTTAAAAAATCACCTGAGGCCATTTGATTTTTTCCCTTCCAGATCACTTATGACCCGCCAAAGTGGACTTGTGCGTTTATTTATTGTCTAGTCCCTACCTCGCCCTCAGCTTATGCTCTCTGAAACCTGACACCTTGTTCCATTGTTCACATTGCTTATACCTGTTTCTGACCCATAACAGTTCCTAAGGGATATTTTTGGCTGTATGCACACAATTCTACCATGGTGATCACTGGTGCCATCTTGTGTTAATCCTACTGGATAAAACACATTTTAACAAGACCCTTTTTAGTATTTCTTAAAGGAATAGAAAATGTGTTTTGGTAGAAATAGGAATCGAAAATTTGGGTTCTTTGATGAAGGTCCCCAGGGCACTAGCATTATTTTATCCCTTGATCTGGGGTGACATGGAGGTAACAAGGAGCAAACTTGTTTTTGGCGTGCTCAAGCACAGAGAGGAGTTTCGGACCAAAATGACTCAATAAAGTCACATGAAAATGGTGAGACACACTCCTCCTGTAAACTGTCCTCCTCACCCTGTGGGAGCTTCTGCAGGGAGGCTTTTCTGTCACAGTTCCCTGTCACTGTGTTGTAAGACCCTAGAGAAAAACCCATCATTTCAGGGTCAGTCAGTAAAATAAATCTAAATCTAAGTAAAATAAATAAATAAAATAAATCTAGGCACACAAACCGTTCTGATCTTTTCTAAAAACGAGTCTTCACCAAAACTGAGCTCCTTCTGCCTCAGTTTCCCAAGTGCTGAGATTACAGGCTGTGCTGCTGTCTTAGTTAGGGTTTCTATTGCTGTGAGTAGACACTGTGACTATGGCAACTGTTATAAAGGACAACATTTAAATTAGGCTGACTTACAGTTCAGGGTTTAGTCCATTGTTGTCACAGTAGGATACATGGTGACATGCTGGCAGACATGGTGCTGGAGAAGGAGCTGAGAGTTCTATATGCAGATGCACAGAGAGAGTGACACACAGGGCATGGTTTGAACACCTGAGCTCTCAAAGCCCACCTTCTACAGATACATTCCCTCCAGCAAGGCCACACCCCTAGCCGTGCCACGCCCTATA
Source organism: Rhynchomys soricoides (assembly GCA_019843965.1). Classification (NCBI taxonomy): domain Eukaryota; kingdom Metazoa; phylum Chordata; class Mammalia; order Rodentia; family Muridae; genus Rhynchomys; species Rhynchomys soricoides. Next base: position 1,003,662 of record JADRCH010000115.1, on the reverse strand, counting down.
AGCCCATGAGGGTCACTTTCATTCAAGCCACCACAGCTATCAAACCTCACTGCTGTTTTTCCTTAAATGGAAGGCTGGCATCCTTTGTGTTTTGTGTGCCCTTTGTTTTCCAGAAGACCAGGGAAAGGAAGTCATAGATCACAGTGCTTTGTAGTCCTCTGGAGAGTTTGTGGGGAGTTTTTGTTGTCATTATGTTCCAATGAGTTTGAAAAGGGAAAACAACTAAGTTCTGAAACACTTGGTTCTTAAGGGTATTACCACCCCAGCACGTGGCCTATCACTGTAGTCTACAAAGTAGGGCAAGCATGAGCCTGCTGAGTATGCAGGTGCTAGTACCACACAGGCCTACAGTGTGGGGAGGGTCTATGGTTTACTTTTTTGAGGTTCTGGTGACTGCTGTTATTCCTTGCTGGCTACTATATCAGTCCAGTTTGTGCCCCTGGGATCATAGGAATCAGTAAAGTGTGGGATCAGCAGTTTGTATGTCGACCAGCTCGTGGCCTCTGCTATTTGGGTATCAGTGTAAGGAACTGTGTTGGATCGTTTTTTTTTTTTTTTTATGTCACCCTGACACAAACGAGAGACATCTGAAAGGAGGGAACCTCAACTGAGGAGATGCCTCTATAAGATACAGTTATAGGGCATTTTCTTAATTGGTGATTGACAAAGGAGGGCCCAATCCATCCTAGGTGGTACCATCCTGGTGGTTTTGAATTTTATAAGAAAGCAGACTGAGTAAGCTGCGAGGTGTAAGGTAATAAGCAGCACCTCTCCACAGCCTCTGCATTAGCTCTTGCCTTCAGGTTCCTGCCCTGTTTGAGTTCTTGCCCCGACTCCCCTTAGTGATGGATTGTTACTCAGAAGTGTAAGCTAAAATGAACCCTTTCCTGCCCAGGTTGATTTGGTCATGGTGTTTCATCACAGCAACAGTAACCTTAGCCAGGACAGGAACAGTGGTACTCACTAGGTGATGTGAAGTTATGCAGCAGCATCACCAAGCAGCTTCCTTGAGCTGCAGAGCCATGAACCAGAAGTAGTGTAGCAAGACCCCACGGAACTGTCAGGACAGTCTGAGAAGCACTTGCTCTAGAAGCTATTAAAGTTCTAGTGTCTTGTAAAAGTCTCCATAGGGAACAAAAAGTGTTAGAACAATCTAACTTGCTTTTGCACTATAATTTCAGTAGCTTCTGCTTTTCTATTTTAGGTTTAAAAATTATTTTTTAAAATAATAATAATTATAATAATAATAATTATTATTATTATGACAGGTGTGGAGGTCAGAGAACAACTCTGTGGAGATGGTTTTCTTTTTTAGATTTATATGGTTTCCATGGGAATTATCAGGCTTGTGTGGCAAACCTTTGTACTGGCAACCCTCTCTTCTTAGTTTTCTCTGATGGGATCTCACTATGTAGCCTAGGCTGGCCTTAAACTCATGTTCTTCCTGTCTCCCTATTCTATAAGCTGGGATTACAGGCATGACCACCATGTTCTAATGGAATTTGAAAAAACGTTTATGAATCTGAACATAAATTTTGACAGTAATCTTGTTGATTCTTAAACACTTCAGAGATGGAGAATTTTTTCATGGATATGTTTTTTTCTACTTATGTTCAGATTTGCTCCTGAACATTAACATTTAATGTTCTAATGAAGAAACTGACAAGAAACATTTTAGGAGAAAACATTTTTTATGATATATTCATTTATGAACTTATTTTATAATGGTATTTATTTATGAATGTATTGATATTTTTTTTAAAAAATGACCATTTATTTATGAATATATTGATAATTTTTTTTTAAAAAAGGACCAAACCCTTCAAAACCTTGTTTCTTGAATTTGTTGTGTGTTGGCCAACTACTCTTGAGCATGGAGCCTTTCCTGGAGTGTGGTTGATATTTCTAGTGCCACTTCATTGGAGACAATTGATTTCCACTTCCCCTTCTCAGTGCTGGGACCCAGTCTGGCTTGAACTTGTGCAGGTCCTATGTGTGCTGCTACAGTCTCTGTGGTTCCATGTAGACATCGGTCATGTTGTATCTTTATAATAACTGGAGAGAGTCTGGACTGTGGTCTCTGCCCTTGCTGGCTGGCATTAACTTTAGAAAGGTCACTTTTCTGGGGAACACAGAAGCCCAGAAAGGTCTTGGCAAAGCGACTCCAGCTGATTCTCAGCAACATCACCGTCTTCTTCTGTCATTATTTTCTCACCATATTGTTTTCCTATCAAGCATATAAAATATGATGAAAAATTAAAAATGAGATTCAAGAGGCCTGATCCTTCCATCCCTGCTCCTGCTTCCCAGCTCATTTTGTTGAGGTGTTGAGAGCTGCCAAGAGACCCACACTGCTTAACAAATGGCTAATCGACAGTCACCCATCTGTTGACTTGATTTTGGCTGTTTTCAGAGAGAGTCAATGATCATTAAGTTTTGTTTCCCCTCATGGGGGAAAGCTGTGACATACTGATCATCTGACAGAGTTAGAAAGACTTCTGACTTGCTATGTATGTGGGCCAAAACAAATCTTTCTTTAGGCCAGTGTGTGTGTGTGTGTGTGTGTGTGTGTGTGCATGTGTGTGTGTTTTCCTTCCTCGGTTTCTATCTAAATTCCCGAAGTTTAAATACATTTATAATAACAAGCAGGTATTGTCAACTTTTATGATGGCAGCACAGAAACTGTCCGTTTTTTTTTTAGACATGTCTCTGTGTAGGCTTACATGTTGTGGAACTTGCTCTGTAGACCAGGCTGCACTCAAACTCAGAAATCCACCTGCCTCAGCCTCCGGAGTGCTAGGATTAAAGGCATTCTACATCACTCCTAGCTTCTGTCTCATCTTTTGGAACATTTCAGAGTAGATAGACTGTGATCTGGCCTCCTGCATTTCTTTGCTTCTGCTCCCTGTACCTTCTGTGTTTTTCCTATGCCTTGTGGTTTCTGTGGCGCCTCTCTCTCTCTCTCTCTCTCTCTCTCTCTCTCTCTCTGAAAGGCAATGTTCTGTTATTTTCATGTTTGAGACCCTTGATTGACATTGCTTAGAGGGGTAAACAGAGCTTTGAAGTCTCACCCGAACATAACCTTCCCCTTTGGACAGTGTCCCTACAGTGTCTGTGTGGTATCTCAGAGTGACTATGCGACTCTGTTCTCATTTCCTGCCTGTGTTTTCCTGTTGATTGATAACCAGCAATTTTCCTTTGTGTGGATGCCCTGTTGTTAAAGGCGTATGTAGAACTTGGTCTACTTCCCAGTAATGTTTTTGTACATATACATGTGGGATGTGTATGTATTGATGTTTGTTCACGTGGGTGCTCATGTATACGGAAGCCCAAGGTTGGTTTGGGGTGTCTTCTTTAATTACTTTCTATCTCGTATATTGAAGCAGGATTTTCCAAGACTCTCAAACTCGCTGAATCAGTGTCTTTCTCTGACTTTTGAACACGGGTATTAATGGTTTGTCAATGTGCTTACTTAACTCTTTTACGTGGGTTCTGGGGACCTGAACTCAGGTCCTTATGCTTGTAAGGCAAGCACTTTATCCAGAGAACCATCACCCCAGTCCCTAATTTTCTCTTTATCTTTTTCAAAAAAAAAAAAAAAATATATATATATATATATACACCTTTAAAAATTGGGTATAGCCCTGTGTGTGGATATGTGCATATGTGTGCAGGTACTCTCAGAGGCTAAAAGAGGGCATTGGAGCCCTTGGATTGTACTTACAGGTGGTTATGAGCAGGACTATGAGAAATCCCTACTTCAGCCCTCTGCAGGAGCAATGTGCGCTGTTAAGCACTGGGCCATCTTTTCAGCGTCCTAATATTTTGCTTTCAAGGTATGAACATATAGGATTTTTCTTAAGTCACTAGAGTCATTTGTGTTCATGTAAAGCATGAATTCCATCAGAAAGTAATCTGAACCTGCATAAACGTTAAGCTATCTGATATGGATGAGCTTATTAAGTGACCGCTATGTGCCAGGAACTGTGCCTAGCACGGGGGACATCACCTCTAGCAAATCAGTACACACCCCACCTGTTAGAGAGATGAGTGGCAGTACCATAGTACGAACCCAGGAAAGTTGCACGGTGGTCAGTATTAGGCCAGTGCAGGAAGAGATGCTGGAGCTGAGATCTGTAGCAATACTACCAGGCAATAATAAGATAAAGGCAAAGAAAGTCCTACCAGGATGAGAAGGAAAACAGACGCCTTGCTGCCAAGCATCTAGAATCCTTGGAGGACCCGGAGGAAATAATACGCCCTTGGCAGAAGTCTTCACAATTGATATAATTTTTTTTTTAATAGATGAACTTCAAAAGCAATACGATTTCCTTTGAGAGATTGCTAGTATAAGATGAGAGGGAAAATTGTTACTAATTAATGGGAAGGAAGAGGACAATCCAATACATAGAGAAAAGCTAGGGTCGAGGGAGAAATACCAAGAGAATAGAATGCCTTAGGGGTCAGAACCCTTTGAGGTGGTGTCAGTCATGTAGGTGGCCCTGGGTAAAGGAAGGGTTCAAAAGTAGCTTGAACCAGGCCATGGCCACTGAGAAGGGCTGAGAGGAAAATGATTGGTGTTCCAGGTACAGAGGGGACAAGAGGGGACTCTAAAGCTTGTGTTGGAGTTTAGCTTCACAGAGGAGCAGACAGTTTTAGTCGAGAGTCACCTTGGAGGCAAAACAGGTGGCTGCCTTCACTCTCAGAATTTCTGATTCACTGAATGGAGACTGTGAGCTATGTATTTGTCTTGTTTATGAGAACTGGCTTTTTCCTTGTGTAGACTAGGCTACTAGCTTCAAACCTGTGAGCCTCCTGCCTCTGCCTTCTAACTCTGGGGGTTACAGGTGCAAACCACTATGGCAGTGCAAACGTGTTTTGTTTTTTTTTTTTTTTTTTTTGGCTTTTCGAGACAGGGTTTCTCTGTGTAGCCCTGGCTGTCCTGGAACTCACTCTGCAGACCAGGCTGGCCTCGAACTCAGAAATCCCCCTGCCTCTGCCTCCCAAGTGCTGAGATTAAAGGCATGTGCCACCACTGCCCGGCAAGGCAGTGCAAACTTTTATAAAGTAGTTTTCTGAATGATGCTGGTGGTGCTGGTTCAGGCAACTCTGTTGCTCCTTGCCAGTGAAGGCTAGTTTTGATGCAGAAAGCAACAGTTCCCTCTATTTGCTAAAGGAAGGCCAAGATTATGAATCTATCTTGAAAGGGGATACAGATTTTTGCATAGTGTAAAGGAGAATTCAGAAGTGAGAGCCTAAGGAAAGATGTTTGAAATAGGGTGTGAGATGGCCTGAGAACTACCATGGAATTATTGGGCAAAGTTCAAGGCCTTTATGAGATTGCTGATCCTGGGTTGATGCTTTTCCAACTCTGTTCATGGTTTTTGGCTGCATGATATGGCCACTTAGCTTTGGTCTGGAGCACCTTGTCGCTCGCATTCGAGGGTACTATTTTGCAAGATGTGTTTGATAAAAGTCAAGGGGTGTAATGGATGAGTCCTTGGTCAAGATTTTTAAGATGTATTGCAATGGTACATAATGCAGTCCAAGCTAGATAGGGAGTAGGGTGCAGAGAAGCCAACTGCCACCAAACTTGGAAAAGGTCAAAAGTTAGGATTTCTGTCTCTCTTTAAACAAAATAATATTTCAACTTCTCTTTTCCACATCCACAGGCTTAAAAACCATTTTTCCTCATTTTTAAATGCTTCCCTTTTTCCCTCCTTCTCCTCTTCCTCCCTGCTTTCCCCACTGCTTCTTTTTCCTAGTGTCTTGAGGCAGGGTCTCTCTCACTATGTAGCCTTGACTGGCCTGAAACCCAGAGATCTCCCTGTCTAAAGATGTGTGCCACCCTGTCTGCAATGTTTTGTTTGTTTGTTTTTAATCTGTCAATTTTTACTGTTGCTCCTCCATCTTGACTGTTGTGGGTAGAGATGCAAAGAAAACAGGAACACAGACATCTCTTGATATATTTATTTTGTTTCCACTGGGTATGTGCTCAGAGATGTCATTGCCGGGTTGAACGGTGCCCTGACACTCAGCTTTTGAGGTGTTTTCATTCTGTCTTCCATACTGTATGCTGATTTGCATTCTACAGACAGGGAGCAATGGTTCCCTTCATGTCACCACTGACCCCTTCTATCACTTGCCTACCTATCTATCTATCTATCTATCTATCTATCTATCTATCTATCTATCTA
>JADRCH010000115.1:979755-997455 GCA_019843965.1 Rhynchomys soricoides | reverse complement strand
CTATCTATCTATCTATCTATCTATCTATCTATCTATCTATCTATCTATGTGTGATAACAGGCACGGAGAGTGACATCATTACTTCAGTTTGCAGTCCCCAGTGGTTAGCAGTACCAAGCAGTTTCCCATATACCTGCTGGATATATTGTGTATATTCTTCTGAGAAATTCTTTTGTTTACCCATTTTCAAATCAGATTGTTCTCATTTATTTGTCTTCTTCAACTTCCTTACAGCTGCTTCGTTCTCAGGGTGGTGGTTTATTTTTTTAATTCTATAGTTAAAAATGTTTTCCAGAGCATTTTGTTTTTGATGCTATTGTAGGTGGTGTTATTTTCTTGATTGTTTCCTTTTGTGGATAATTCCTAGTTGCTGATAGAAATGCTGCTGATATTTGTGTGCTGACTTTGCACCTGCTTCTTTACTGAACTTGTAGATGAGTTCTGTCATAGTTAATGTGGTGTGTGTGTGTGTGTGTGTGTGTGTGTGTGTGTGTTGGAGAGGAAGGGGGAAGGGCAGAGAACGTGTGTAGATATGTGTGGTACATATGTGTGTATGTAGATATTCATAACATGTGAGCACATGTGGAGGCTGGAGAAGTTGTTCTTCCTTAATCATTCTGCTCTATTTTCTTGAGAAAAAGTTTTTCACTCTGCCAGAAGCTTTTCCGTTTGGCTTGGTTGGCTAGCCAGTAAGCTCTCAGGATCTGCCATTCTCTGTCCCCAAGTTCAGGGGTAATTGGCATTTGTAACCACACCCATCTTTTTGCAGGGGTGCCAGGGGATTTTTTCTTTGGACGAGATTTACTTCTTTCTCTCGCCTGTTTTCTCTGGTTAGGGCTAGGCTTACTGTGTCAAAGAGCAGCGAGAATGGGCACCTTTGTCAACTGATGCCACTAGGAAGATGGTGACACAGCTCCAAGGCTGAATGGTAGAGGGAAGACAGCAAAGGATGCTGATGGAGAGAATAGCAAAGACAGTGGCAGAGGGTGAAGGTGCCCAAAGCTCCCAGCCTCAGAGTTGTCTTTGTAACAGGAGATCGGAGGAATGTATGCTCCCATCTGAGATGTGGGGGCAGTGAGGGCCCATGGTGATGGGGGTTTGGAGACAGGTGCTCCAGGATGTGGGAGTGTCTGCTGGCTCTGGAGTATGGGTCACAGAAGGGAAAACTGAGTGGATACAGCTCTCTGTATGGCTTTTCTTTATTAAAAAGTGAGGAAGTTGGGTGGTAGTGAAGCACAGCTTTGATCCCAGCACTCAAGAGGTAGAAGCAGGTTGGGTGTCTTGTGAGTTTGAGGCTAGTCTCGTCTACAGAGTAAGTTCCAGGACAGCCAGGGCTACAGGGAGAAACTTTGTTTAAAAAACAACAAAACACACACACACACACACACACACACACACACACATACACACATACACACACACACACATATGAGATAGAAACTTAGAAAGGGGAGTAGCTTTCCCAAATTTTCTGAGCTAACAGGTAGTGAAGCCAGGACAAAAATCTAGATGCACTGATTTCTAGCCTAAATTTTTTATGCTCTGTCATAAAGTATAAAAACAAATTTATCAGGAAGCATAGCTGAGGGTTCTGAGTGTGTTTCTCTCAGTTTGCCTGACAGCATTTGCCCTTTCATTCATTCTGACTAAAGCTTGTGATAAAAGTTGTTCTTTTGTTAACTAAAACCATTTTCCATAATTATTCTTTTGGAAATGGGCTCATGTAGCCAGGGTAGCCTGAAACTCCTGCTAATTCCTTTAATTCCTGATCCTCCTGTTTCCACTTCCAGAGTACTGGGGATCACAAGTTTAAACTACCATGCCTGCGTTTGTGAGGTGCTGGGGATCAAACTCAGTGCTTTGTGTCTGCCAGGCAAGCACTCTACTGAGCTACCTCCCTTATAAATAATTTGAGGGTCCCTAAATGATTTTCAGAATTTTGCTGTCATTTATCTTAAGTGAGTAAATTGGAAACCACGAGTTTTAATAGCAGGCATGTCTCAGACAGAGACAAAGAGAGGGGAAAGAGCAATGAAGGTCATATTTTCCCTCTGAAAGGTTCTTAAATTCTCCTTGTTCTAGGAGACCATGGGCACAGGTCCTTAACGAGCATTATGGATGTAGCATGCTCTCTTCCCCCACCGTGCAAACGAGTAAAACAAATCGTTGAGAAAACACGAGCAACTTAAATATTTTCTTAAAATAATTTATGGCTTATTTTTTCTATCTCCAAGTGCTAGATTTAATAAAATCTATATTTCCACTGAGTCACTTTTATTCTACCAAGATGTATTTGGGTGGAATATTACATCTATGTAAAACTTGGCACTAAGTTTTTCTTTCCACAGTTTAATATCTGAAGGGATCATTAAATTGGAAAATTTTAGGTTAGATCCAACCCAGATTGGAGTCCTCAAGGCATGTGTTTTAGTCCCAATGTGCATGCTTTGGTACAATGAAAACCACCTATGACAAAGTCTCCTTCTTGTTGATAATTAGTCATGAGTTATCTGAATTTTTGCAAACTGAATCCATCTAGGTCTGTCTGAAGCTCTGATGGAACTTAGGTCTTGGTCACAGGAACATTTGGCTTGTTGAAAATGTTCGAATGACTCAAAGGTTTTCATAGTGAGGACATCACTGTGTGAGAATGTTTAGCAGGCTCCTGATATCCATCAAGTGGCACAGCATGCCACACTTTGAGGCAGAATATTCTGGACAGTATTTCAAACTTAATTCTCCAGCTGGAGTGGAAATAAGTCACTACACCTAATACAAAGGAAGCATTGAGTTGGAAGGATTTTTGAAAAGTCTTTCTTTCTTTTTCTAAAAAATAGCTTGCCTGGCAACTTGGTATTCTAACGTTCTGGAAAAAGAATTAGGTAGCTCCCTAGAGGTCCCATTCTACAACCACAGTTAACTCACTCTTTGGGACATTAGCATCCACATTGGACCCTGCATTCTGCATGTAACAGGTAAGATCAACAGGACAAAGATTTAATTTAAGGCCTTCACTGCTGAATTTTATTTGATAAGGGCAGTTAGGGAGCAATGCATATTTTCATTTTATAAAATATAGTTTATTTCTTCTCTGTTGAAGCCTAAACCAAGGGAATAATTTTTTTTTTTTTTAAAAAAAACAAGCTTCAATTGGTTAGATGAAAAATTAAAAAAAAAAAAAAGCAAACTCAAGACTGTAGAATCGAAGGAGGATGGTCTGGAGAGAGATGGTTCATGGGTTAAAAGTACTCATAGAGGACCTGGGTTCAATTCCCAGCACCCACATGATAGATCACAACTCTGTAGCTAGAGAATTTGGTACCTGATTTTGGCCTCTGTGGGTGGCATGAATGCACATGGGGCATGTATATAATGCAGGTAAATACTAATACATATAAAATAAATATAAAAATTAAGATATGTATTTAGTATTATGGCACTGCAATATAGAAGTCTTTTGGCCAACCCTGATCAATAACTCAAAAAAGGGCTTCCCATTCCTTGTGTTTGGGTTTTGTTAGATTGTCTTTGTCTCTTGGAGGGAGCAGTGTCAGCTCAGATGAGAGAATTTCATTAAAACTATATACATATGATTATACACAGACTTACGCATATTATAGGGGATCTTTTCAAGGTAGATAGTTACCTCCCCAAGCTAATAAATTCATGGATCTTAAAGGGGGACCTGCTCCTTTATTAAACCAGCATATCAATCCCTAACTACATTATAAATATTTGTACTTATAACACAGACAAGTGTAATCCCCACCTCTCATCAAGTTATCTTTGCAACAGATGGAAACCATTACAGGAAACCACAGCCAATCAAAATGCAGAGTTATGGAGCCTAGTCCCAACAGAAACATACAAAACAGCACCTAAGGCTCAGGGATTATTGCAGAAGAGGGAGCAGAAAGACTGTAAGAGCCAGAGGATCAGGGAGTTTGTAATGTCAGAAGCTATACCCATAAAATCTCACCAACATGACTGGCCAAATGTGAGCTGAGTTGGTACAACAGTGTTTGTTGAACATGGGAAAATCCCGAGACCTCAGCCCTGCACAGAGAACCACAGACAACTAAGAACTGCTGAAAGGGGGAGAAAGAGTCCTCCCCAGGCAAGAGCATGCCAACTGCTTATTCAACAACAAATGGTCAGCTCTGAAAACATGTATGCAAGTAACATTATACAGACTGAGAAGGTTGTATTTATGTGTTTATGAATATATCTATATCTATATATATCATGCATAAAGGTTCATTCTATCTATCTATCTATCTATCTATCTATCTATCTATCTATCTATCTATCTATCTTTGATTTTTTGAGTGTTAAGGCCCTGGTATATGGCCCAGGCTAGCTCAAACTCATGATCTTCTTTTTTGGATTAATTTTTAAAATAAGCCTGTAAAGTAATGGGTTTTATTGTGATATTTCATGCATACATTGTTCTTGTCGATGCTTCTCATCTATCCATTCTTCTTCCATGCCCCCAACCTGCACCATTCCTGTTAGCTGTCCCCTTTGTCCCAAGGAGACTCTTCTATTCTCTCGAGTTACGAGTATCCTACAACCTTTTAAAATTCTGTCCTACTTATCTTGTCTCCTTCTGATCAATCCCCTTCTTGTTTCCCATATAAACCCATACATAAAAATCAAAGCGTATGATCACACAGGGGAGAAAACATTTGCTTTTCTGACTCTGGTTTACATAGCAATCGTCTAATTTCATCCACTTTACTATAAATATCACGATCTAATTTCCCTTTAGATCTGAGTAGAACTCTACTGTGTGTATGTAGCATATTTTCTTTAGCCATTCACCTGTTGATGGACATTTCTGCTGGTTTGATCTCTTGGCTCTTTGAAGAATTCAATATAAATGAGTGTACAGGCATCGCTCTGTGGTAGGATATAAGCTCCTTTAATCTCTGCCTAGAAAAGGTGTAACTGAGAATATGGTGACCCTATTTTCAGTTTGAGGAAACTCCATACTAATTTCTGTAGTGGGCTCCTCCAGTCACACCCCTGCCAAGAACGACAACCAGTTCTTCTTTTCCCACATCCATTCTGACTGGGGTGAGAAGCAAAGCTCACTGGATTCTTAATTGTTATTTCCCTGATGGTTAAGGATTTTGTACACTTAAAAATATTTATTGGCCATTGGTGTTTGTTGGTGTATTTCTGTATAGGTTGTAGATGGCAACACCCTATCTGAAGTGCAGCTGACAGAAGTGCTTTCCTTCTCTGTAGGCTGCCTCTTCATTCTGCTCACAGTGCCCTACACTGCGGAGATGCTGTTTAATTTCATGGATCCCAATGGTGAGGTTTTGCATTTCTTCTGACACCATTACAGTTCTATTTGGGAGCTTCTTGCCTTTGCCCACGTCTTGAAATGTTTCCTCTTCATCTTCCTTTAGCAGATTGGCAACCTCAGGATATTTCTGTCTCACTTTCTATGGACTGAGATTACAGACATGAGCCACCATGTCTGGTTCAAGAGAGGGCCTCCACGTTTCAGTGCTTGAAAGGGAATACAGGGCCTTGAACATTCCAGACAAGTGCTTTTCCTAATTTTTTGTATTCCCTGACCTCTAAAGAGTTTTTGAATTTTCCCTTTATAGACATTGATATGCTGTACTATTCTTACTCTAGTTACCGTTTAGTTACTTGTTCCTTTGACTCTAGTTTCCTAACTGAATTTGTCAGAGGCTATAAAAGACAAGGGTTACTTGCTTAGGGCTCTTTACACCACCCATCTCTCTTTAGTAATTCATGTCTTTCTTTCATAATTCTTACTGTCAGTAAATTCTTCTTCATTTCTTTTGTTTGTTTTCTCGAGACAGGGTTTCTCTGTGTAGCCCTGGCTGTCCTGGAACTCACTCTGTAGACCAGGCTGGCCTCGAACTCAGAAATCCGCCTGCTTCTGCCTCCCAAGTGCTGGGATTAAAGGCGTGTGCCACCACTGCCCGGCTCTTCTTCATTTCTTAACCAGATTCCCCCAACGGAAATTCACCCTGTCCTTTAGTCAACGACCTCCTATAATTCAGTTTGTTTCTCTTCTTTGGTGGATTATGTCCAAGGTAATCCCCTAATTAAATGTGGAAATATGTAACACACATGCTTGTGGAGAGTCACCCTCCGGATCCTCAGCACTTCTGTTCTCCTTGGTGTATCCTGATCATGATCAGGAGGGCAGAACCTTGGGCTGCATCTCCCAATTTCAGCTTCACTTTTTACCAGCTGAGTGACTAGGAGTTTAGTTTTCAGCCTCAGGTTTCTCATCTGGAAAGTGTCAGGAACAGTTATTACCCTCTATTTTGAATGTGGTAAGGATTATATAGTTTCCTGTTTAGCAGACTATGTGGCATTGCCTGGGTGCTCAAAATAGACTGGGCAACAGTTCTACTCTAGATCCCCAAACCCTTAAAGTATGAATGGTAAATAATTAAACTTTTGAGATAGGATCTCACTCTGTAGCTTTGACCAGCCTGGAACTCCGTATGTAGACCAGGCTCTGCCTAAGTGTTGGGATTAAAGGTGTGCACCATGGTGCCTGGCTTAATTATTCCTATATTTACATTACAGGTGCCCAGAAAGGACAGAAGAGGGCATCAGAACCCTTAGAACTAGAGTTACAGGCAGTTTTAAGCTGGCAGTGTGGGTTCTGGGAATTGAACTCAGGTTTTCTGCAAGAGCATTAAAAGCTCTTAGCTGCTGAACCATTGCCCCAGGCCCTAAGACAGGACCTTTCTACAGCACAGACTGGCATCAAACTTTCTCTCATTCTGCCATAGTTTTTCAAGTGTGCACCCCCATACCTGGTAAAAGTTTTCTGTATTGGCTTGCTTGCTCTCTGCTTCCTGTTTAACCCTTTCCTCTCTGTACGTAGCAGTAAAGATTTTACTCATGCCCTTGTACACACAGGGAGAACACTGTTCCCCTGAGCTACACCCTCCTCTTTTGATTACTTGAGTCTTGTAATAGTCCTGTAACTGCACACTCTAGTAAGCAGGAACTGGAACAGGTTCGAGGGGTAGCCTCCCCCATCTCCTTGTTACTGCCCAGCAGAAATCTAGCATTTGCCTTCTTCACTATGCCACGCTCTTTATGAGGTTAGAGACTGATCAGCTTTGTACATGAGCATCCTCAGCAAGCAGTGCCATGCACACAGTAGGTTGGTAAGTATCAGTAAATGACTAGCCATTTGGACAGTGAGATTCCTACAGTCTTCACACAGCTAGCTCTCCTCTTCTGCATAAGGCTGAGCCTCCTTTTAGTCTATACTACTGTCCTGGCTTTTGAATTCAACCCTCATACTCTGCCTGGTTATGCCTCAGAGCCTTGCTGGTGGCTCCATCTTGGCTTGCTCTGATGGGCACTTATACACTAGTGAGGAGCTTTGGTTCAGGCTCCAATTTCAGGTACTTCTGTTGGGTTCACTCTGGGAGTTCAGCTCTTACTTTACTCTCGCTCCAACCTGCCCTATGACTGTTCATAATAATGTTTCCCACAAATCCTTTTATGATCCTAAAAAAATGTTATACCTGGCAAAACTAACAACTACCACCCAAGTGATTATAGACACAGAGCTCTTTCTGGATATAAACAATCTGGGGAAAAAGTGCTTGCTTGCTCTGGGTGTAAAGCAAGTAAGTGACTGATTCGAGATGAAAAACAGCTAGATTCTCTCTCTCTTTTTTTTCCTTTATTTTTTGTTTTGTTTTAAATTTTTCTACTTTATTTACATTTCAAATGTTTTCCCCTTCCCAGATCTCCCCTTTGGAACCTTCCTATTCCCTCTCCCCTCCCCTGCCTCTATGGGGGTATTCTCCCACCCACCCACTCACTCTCATCTTCTCTCCTTGGCATTCTCCTATACTGGGGGATCTAATACCCTCAGGCCCAAAGGCCTCTCCTCCCCCTGATGTCTAACAAGACCCTGCTCTGCTGCATATGTGGAAGCCTGTTTTACATTTACATTCCTCTTAGCGTGCCCAGCACAGTGCCTGGCACATGACAAGTGTCTGTAAGATGTTTGCTGGAGAACTGGGAATTCTTTCTGGAGGGGATTCACCCTTTACTCCCCATGAGCAATTTCTCAGCTCCTCAACGCCCTGACAAACCTTGCGTGAATATTAGCATGTAGATTGGATGGTCAGAACTCTAAGGGACCTGACTAAAGGGTCCTGGAACTCACTCTATAGACCATGCTGTCCTCAAACTCAGAAATCCATTTGCCTCTGCCTCCCAAGTGCTGGGATTAAAGGCGTGCGCCACCACTGCCAGGCTCTTTGATTCTTCTTGACTAATTCAGTTTCTCTGTTACCTCTCTGATGCTCTGTCCTTCCCTTCCCACTAGACTTACTATAAAGGTAGTTGTTAACTTTTCCCCACCGGAATTCTCCCCACTGTAACAGTGTCAGCACATTGTAGATAACCTGTGTTTTTCTGATTCTGATGTGGTTTCCTCAGAAAGTTTTAAGGACTTCCTCCATTATTCTGTTCAGGTTCAAATCCTGTGGAATTTGTGGAAAATCCTTCAGAAACGCTTCCAAACCCAGCTGTCTGTTGTTCACCTCTCGTTTCAATGTGCATAACTCTCCTGGTCAGCCAACTGGAGCTGCAGAAGTCAGTGCCATAGAGTTAATATTGCTGTGATGAAATACCATTAACAAAGCAACTTCTGGAGGAAAGTTTATTTGCTTTACACTTCCACATCACTGTTCATCACTGAAAGGAGTCAGGACAGGAACTGAAACAGAACAGGACCCTGGAAGCAGAAGCTGATGCAGAGCCTAGGATCCTTGCTCAGCCTGCTTTCTTAAAGAACCAGGACCACCAGGTCCCTAATTCAATCACTAATTAAGAAAATACCCTAATGGCTTGCCTAAAACCTGATCTTATTAAGGCATTGTTTTTCTTTTCTTTTCTTTCTTTTTCTTTTTGAGACGGTGTTTCTGTGCAACATCCTTGGCTGTCCTGAAACTTACTTTGTAAATCAGACTGGCCTCAAATTTACAGAAATCTGCCTTCCTTTGCTTCCCAAGTATTGGGATTAAAGATGTGCACCACCATACCTGGCTTGAGGCATTTTCTTAATTGAGGCTCCATTATCTCTGATGACTCTAGCTTGTCTCAAGCTGACATAAAACTAACCAATACAGTCAGCCTCTTGCCCCTGTGATAAAATGCCTGAGAAAAAAATCAACTTAAAGGAGAAAAAAGTTTGGCTCAAAGCTCCAATAATTTCAGTCTATGATCTATGATCAGTTGATCTTGTTATTGTGGGGAGGCACTGAGGCAGAACATTGAGGTAGATCATCGTAAAAATGTTGCTTACTGTCTTAGTCAGGGTTCCTATTCCTGCACAAACATCATGACCAAGAAGCAAGTTGGGGAGGAAAGGGTTTATTCAGCTTACATTTCCACTAAAGGAAATTGCTGTTCATCACCAAAGGAAGTCAACAGCTGCATCGGTTGAAGTCTAAGTCTTTAAAACACAGGACCCGCTTGTGTGTGTGTGTGTGTGTGTGTGTGTGTGGTTTTTTTTATCTGTTTTCTTTTGTTTTTTGTTTTGGTATTTTCTTGACTGTTGTTCATCTCCTCATTTCATGCCATCCATGACTTATTCCTCATGCTCAGTCAAATCAAAGGTCTTCCAGAAATTTTTTCTTGATTCCTGCTTCCGGATGATGGCATGCCATTTTCAACTACCTAAAGTCCCCTTTTCATGTCTCTTCTATTGATATATCTATTTCGTGTTATGTTGTTGTCTCCCCTACTAGATAATAAGTCAATGGCTTATAACCTACACAACTTTGGCCCCTGCTGTCTTTAATATAGTAAATTGCAGAGGAATTTAAATGGTTGGCTTTCTATCTCCTTATATCCAGCTCTTCATAAATAGCTTATTTACCTAAAGTTCATCACTCAACTCATTCTTATTCTCCGTGCATGGGAAAGCTTAGAAAAAGTCTTTGGATAACCCAGAAGTGATCTCTGAGGCGTGGTTCCTCTTTGCCCTGACCGAGTTGTAGTTGCTAAGACGACCAAAATAAACAGACGACCTGTTCCCGTGGAGTCTGAGGTGCAGGAGGAGAGCTGCAGCTAGGAGTGCATGTACCCAAGAGCTACTGGTCAATCTGGACCCTATGGTGCAGCCCCTGGCTTCTCACTGCCTGACACAAGCTCTACAAATACATCAAGAACGCCGAGAAGCAGAAGTAGATTCGTCGCGGAGTGAAGGAGGTTCAGAAATTTGTCAACAAGTAAGAGAAAGGGATCACGGTTTTGCTAGGAGAAACATTGCCAATTGAGGTGTACTGCCATCTTCCAGTTATGTGCGAAGACCAGAACTTGCCCTACGTCTATACTCCCTCTAAGACGGACTTGGGTCCAGCCACAGGCTCCAAGTGTCCCACTTGTGTGATCATGGTGAAGCCCCAAGAAGAATATCAGGAGGCCTAGGACAAGTGCTTGGAGGAGGTGCAGGCAGTGCCTACACCTCTGTGAGAGACTTGGCCTGCAACCCAGCCGGTTCAAAGAGATGCTGGGCTGGCTGCAGGCGGCTGCCCACCTTAACAGCATCTCCCCGATTCTTGATGTGTGAATCTTTCCAAGCAGCTCCAACAGCTGTTCTTGGAGGTAGAGCCAGCATCTTTGTTATCATTGCCATCTCCTGTTGTGCTTTGATAAAGATAGTTCCAAGAATATGGGACAGATGTAAATGCTAAGGTAAAAAAAAAAAAAAAGAGAGATAAAAAAGAAAAAAAGAAAAAGAAAATAAAAAGAAAGAAATAGTCTTTGTTGCTGTTTGAGACGTAGTCTTGCTACATAGCTCAGGTTGGCCTTAAACTCTTGATCTTCTTGCCTTAGCCTCTAGAGTACCGAAACAATTATATACCACAGTTCTCTGCCCCAAAATACAATAGTTTAAAGAAAGATAATTGCATGGTAATAAAAAGCTTTAGCTGTTTTTAGTTCCAGTTTTTGGTTAGCTTTTCCCCCAAGTTAGTTTTAATAGGGAAACAGTAACAGTGAAACTTAATGAAAGAGACACAATAAGTATGGAGTCTAGCCCAGAGACTAGGTGTGGTCTGTTTCATGCAAGGAAGGTTTCTAGAGCCTATAGATATTTACAGTTATCTTTTCTGCTCCTTTTGAATGGCAGTGGCTGGCATTACTGGAATTTTCCTCTCTTAGGGATGAAAAATGAAGTTAGAAAGAATGTTCGTTGCTGTCAGACTCTTTGTTGACCAAACTGATCTTTCATCTGCCAAAATGTGTATACTGGCTTCTGTCTCTGTAGGGGCCTCTGAAACTAAAAGTAACTGATAAATGTGCTCGGCTACAATCCATCACTGGTTCAACTACGTCTGAGCTTGTTAACCCTAGTATACTGTTTTCTTAATCCCCGTGGATGACATCATGCAAGCCCCACCATTCCATCAAAGCATACTGCACACTGTGAAAAACTATTTGGTTTCAAACACTCTGAAATAGGGATTCCCCCCTCCCTTTCCTCCCCATAT
Source organism: Rhynchomys soricoides (assembly GCA_019843965.1). Lineage (NCBI taxonomy): Eukaryota > Metazoa > Chordata > Mammalia > Rodentia > Muridae > Rhynchomys > Rhynchomys soricoides. The sequence goes on along the minus strand of JADRCH010000115.1, from coordinate 985,921 downwards.
GAAATGATAAGACAAGCCTTTAATTCTCAGCCGTTGGTTTCCACCCTGGCTGGCTCTCCTCCAGCAAAAGGGAGCATATCATTTAGCACCAAGCTAACTAAAAAATATCAAACAAAGATCGCTTCAGTCCTTGAACAGAAGAACTGCTGAGAGCAACTGGTCTTTTTCTTTTCCATCTTATCCTTCATTGGCCAATTTCATTTTTGCTCGATGGTCTCCTGTAGCATGCCTGGCAATGTGAGGCTCTGCAGGTTCCCCATGCTAGAGTGACCCCAACACTAGCAAGCTTAGTGTTCTTAGCTCAGCTCATTCTCCTTCTCTGGGTCCCTCTGATGTTCTTGCCTAAGGGCTGATCCATTTTGATTAGAGGGATTGGCACATGTGAGACGTTCTCACCTCCTGAGGCATGTTAAGCTTCATGGCCCTCTGGTGTTTCTGCTGTCACAGTTCCAACACCATTCCATAACTCCAGCCTTCTCCCTAATGTAAGCATTGGCATCTATGAAGCCTTATGTTTGACTTTACTAGGTGAAAGGCCGATTGGTCATTCACAAGGGAGCTATTGCTTTAGTGGTGACTATGATTTATGCCAACAGTCCAGAAGGAGAAATGAAATGTTAACAAATAACAGTAAGTGACAGAGATTCGCTTGCTGTTTTTAAGAATCTTTAAGCCTACATTTCCTTCACACCTTGTATGATAATCCTACCTCTTAGATGCTGAAAATTCAGTCGGTGAACTAACCTTACATGTATTATTCAGTCTCATTTTAAGTACTATGAGAACCAAAATGTATAAAACCAAGGTCGTGCTTATTAAGTCATTGTTCACCTGGCTCAGCAATTCTAAAACTCTACTCTTTTGGGGCCCTAGTTCAGAAATATAATCCAATATATGACTCCGGGAAATTCACAGCATAAAGGCTTAGAGAAATTCTAGAGTGAAGAAATATGTTTCATTTGTTTAATCCCAAGCAAGGTTATTTGGACATGGATCAGACTCTTTTTTTTTTTCCTTTTTTATGTAACCCATAAACATCTTGTAAGATATATTTTGGAGGTAAACAGACACTGAGAACTTGTTTACAGGGATGATATGCTTTATCTGTTTAATCCAGAGAGCGTCTCAGACATCCTCAATTAAACAAACTATCTGGCCCAGGAAGTCAGAGCAGCAGGCCTGAAACTCCAGTCCATAGACAGGTGTCTTGGGTCTGCGTACTACTGCTTGGGTGTCATTACAAACTCAGATCCCCACTATGGCAGGAGACCTCTGACTGGGCCACCAGACCTCCATTGCCAACCAGCGCAGGGAGAAAGCGACCCGCCTGCCCACTTGTGTGGAAAAACCAGCAACAGGAGGATTCCAGACACAGGGACTGAGGAACAGCCAGGAAAGAGAACTGGTCTCCAAGGAACACTGACACCTGGGCCTGTAGGAAAGACAAGCCACAGTCAGAAAGAGAAAGACCAGCTAACACCAGAGATAACCAGATGGCGAAAGGCAAGGGCAAGAACACAAGGAACAGAAACCAAGACTACTTGGCTTCATCAGAACCTAGCTCTCCCACCACAGCCAGCCCTGGATACCCCAACACACCAGAAAAGGAAGACTCAGACTTAAATCTCTTATCAAGAGGATGATAGAAGACTTTGAGAAGGAAATATATAACTCCCTTAAAGAAATACAAGAGAACACAGGTAAACAACTGGAAACCCTTAAAGAGGACACACAGAAATCCCTTAAAGAATTACAGGATAACACAATCAAACGGGCAGAATTACAGGAAAACACAATCAAACAAATGAACAAAACCATTCAGGAATTAAAAACAGAAATTGAAACAATAAAGAAATCACAAAGGGAGACAACCCTGGAGTTAGAGAACATAGGAAAGAAATCAGGAGTCATAGATGCAAGCATCACCACCAGAATACAAGAGATGGAAGAGAGAATCTCAGGTGCGGAAGATATCATAGAAAAAAAACATGGACACAACAGTCAAAGAAAACACAAAATGCAAAAAGCTCCTAACCCAAAACAACCAAGATATCCAAGATGCAATGAGAAGACAGAACCTGAGGATAATAGGTACAGAAGAGAGTGAAGATTCCCAACTTAAAGGTCCAGTAAATATCTTCAACAAAATTATAGAAGAAAATTTCCCTAACCTGAAGAAAGAGATGAACATAAATATACAAGAAGCCTACAGAGTGCCAAATAGACTGGACCAGAAAAGAAATTCTTCCCTTCACATTATAGTCAAAACACCAAATACAGAAAACAAGGAAAGAATATTAAAAGCAGTAAGGGAAAAAGGGCAAGTAACATATAAAGGCAGACCTATCAGAATTACACCAGACTTCTCACCAGAGACTATGAAAGCTAGAAGATCCTGGACAGATCTCATACAGAGTCTAAGAGAACACAAATGCCAGCCCAGGCTGCTATACCCAGCAAAACTCTCAATAATCATAGATGGTGAAACCAAAATATTCTATGACAAATCCCAATTTGCACAGTATATTTCCACAAACCCAGCCCTACAAAGAATAATACATGGAAAACGCCAACTCAAGGAGGGAAACTATACTCAAGAAAAAGCAAGAAAGTAATCTTTCAAAAAACTCAAAAGAAGATAGCCACATAAACAACATCAAAAATAACAGGAAACAACAATCACTATTCTTTAATATCTCTCTCTCTCTTTTTTTTTTTTTTTTGGTTTTTCCAGACAGGGTTTCTCTGTGTAGTCCTGGCTGTCCTGGAACTCAACTCTGTAGACCAGGCTAGCCTCGAACTCAGAAATCTACCTGCCTCTACCTCCCAAGTGCTGGGATTAAAGGCGTGAGCCACCACCGCCTGGCCTTTAATATCTCTTAACATCAATGGTCTCAACTCCCCAATAAAAAGACATAGACTGACAGACTGGATCCATAAACAGGACCCAGCATTTTGCTATATCCAGGAAACGCACCTCTGTGTTAAAGACAAACACTACCTCAGAGTAAAGGGCTGGAAAACAATTTTCCAGGCAAATGGCCCCAAGAAACAGGCTGGAGTAGCCAAACTAATATCGGATAAAATTGACTTTCAACCAAAAGTCATCAAAAAAGATAAAGAATGACACTTCATACTCATCAAAGGAAAAATCTACCAAGAAGAATTCTCAATTCTGAACATCTATGCCCCGAATTTAAGGGCTCCCACATTCATAAAAGAAATTTTACTAAAGCTCAAAGCATACCTTGCACCTCACACAATAATAGTGGGAGACATCAACACCCCACTATCATCAACGGACAGATCTTGGAAAAACAAACTAAACAGAGACACAGTGAAACTAACAAATGCTATGAACCAAATAGATTTAACAGATATCTATAGAACATTTCATCCTACATCAAAAGAATATACCTTCTTTTCATGGTACCTCATGATACCTTCTCCAAAATTGATCATATAATTGGTCACAAAACAAACCTCAACATATATAAGAAGATTGAAATAATCCCATGCCTCCCATCAGATCACTATGGATTAAGGTTGGTCTTCAATGGCAACAACAACAACACAAAGCCCACATATACTTGGAAGCTGAACAATGCTCTGCTCAATGATAACATGGTCAAGGAAGAAATAAAGAAGGAAAAGACTTCCTAGAATTTAATGAAAATGAAAGTACAACTTACCCAATCCTATGGGACACAATAAAAGCAGTGTTAAGAGGAAAACTCATAGCTCTGAATGCCTCCAAAAAGAAACTGGAGAGAGCATATACTAACAGCCTAATAGCACACCCGAAAGTTCTAGAACAAAAAGAAGCTAATACACCCAAGAGGAGTAGAAGGCAGGAAATAATCAAATTAAGGGCTGAAATCAACCAAGTGGAAACTAAAAGAACAATACAAAGAATCAACAAAAGCAGGAGCTGGTTCTTTGAGAAAATCAACAAGATAGATAAACCCTTAGCCAGATTAACCAGAGGGCACAGAGACAGTGTGCAAATTAATAAAATTAGAGATGAAAATGGAGATATAACAACAGACTCTGAGGAAATTAAAAATATTACCAGATCCTACTATAAAAGCCTATATGCAACAAAATTGGAAAATCTGGAGGAAATGGACAAGTTTCTAGACAGATGCCAATTACCAAAGTTAAATCAGGATCAGATAAACCATCTAAACAGTCCCATAACCCCTAAAGAAATAGAAGCAGTCATTAAAAGTCTCCCAACCAAAAAAAAACCCAGGACCAGATGGGTTCAGTGCAGAATTCTATCAGACCTTCAAAGAAGACCTAATACCAATACTCTTCAAGCCATTCCATAATATAGAAATGGAAGGAACTCTACCCAATTCATTCTATGAGGCCACTGTTACACTGATACCAAAGCCCCACAAAGACCCAACAATAAAAGAAAACTTCAGACCAATTTCCCTTATGAATATCAATGCAAAAATACTCAATAAAATTCTTGCAAACCGAATCCAAGAACACATAACAACGATCATTCACCATGATCAAGTAGGCTTCATCTCAGGGATGCAGGGATGGTTCAATACCCGGAAATCCATTAATGTAATCCACTACATCAACAAACTCAAAGAAAAAAACCACAGGGTCATTTCGTTAGATGCTGAAAAAGCATTTGACAAAGTTCAACATCCCTTCATGATAAAAGTTTTGGAAAAATCAGGAATTCATAGTAAAAACAATATACAGCAAACCAGTAGCCAGCATCAAACTAAATGGAGAGAAACTCGAAGCAATCCCACTAAAATCAAGGACTAGACAAGGGTACCCTCTCTCTCCCTATCTATTCAATATAGTACTTGAAGTTCTAGCTAAAGCAATCAGACAACAAAAGGAGGTCAAAGGGATACAAATTGGAAAGGAAGAAATCAAAATATCACTATTTGCAGATGATATGATGGTATACTTAAGTGACCTGACAAACTCCACCAGAGATCTGCTACAGCTGATAAACAACTTCAGCAAAGGGGCTGGATACAAAATTAACTCAAGCAAATCAGTAGCCTTCCTATACTGGAAGGATAAACAGGCTGAGAAAGAAATTAGGGAAATGACACCCTTCACAAGAGTCACTAACAATATAAAATATCTTGGTGTGACTCTAACCAAACAAGTGAAAGATCTGTATGACAAGAACTTCAAGTCTCTGAAGAAAGAAATCAAAGAAGACCTCAGAAGATGGAAAGATCTCCCATGCTCATGGATCGGCAGGATTAATATAGTTAAAATGGCCATCTTGCCAAAAGCAATCTACAGATTCAATACAATCCCCATCAAAATCCCAACTCAATTCTTCATAGACTTAGAAAGAGCAATTCTCAAATTCATATGGAATAACAAAAAATGCAGGATAGCAAAAACTATTCTCAACAATAAAAGGACTTCTGGGGGAATCAGTCTCCCTGACTTCAAGCTGTACTACAGAGCAGTAGTGATAAAAACTGCATGGTATTGGTACAGTGACTGGCAGGCAGATCAATGGAATAGAATTGAAGACCCAGAATTGAACCCACACACTTATGGTCACTTGATCTTTGATAAAGGAGCTAAAACCAGAAGTGGAAAAAAGACAGCATCTTCAACAAATGGTGCTGGTTCAACTGGCGGTCTACATGTAGAAGATTGTGAATTGATCCATTCCTATCTCCCTGTACAAAGCTCAAGTCCAAGTGGATCAAGAACCTCCACATAAAACTAGATACACTGAATCTATTGGAAGAGAAAATGGGGAAAAGTCTAGAACACATGGGCACAGGGGAAAAGTTCTTCAACAGAACACCAATGACTTGTGCTATAAGATCAAGAATCGACAGATGGGACCTCATAAAATTACAAAGCTTCTGCAAGGCAAAGGACACTGTAAATAGGACAAAATGGCAACCTACAGATTGGGAAAAGATGTTTACCAATCCTACATCTGATAGAGGGCTAATATCCAATGTATACAAAGAACTCAAGAAGCTAGACTCCAGAGATACAAATAACCCTATCAAAAAATGGGGAAGTGAGCTAAACAGAGAATTCTCAACTGAGGAAACTCGAATGGGCGAGAAGCACCTAAAGAAATGTTCAACATCCTTAGTCATCAGGGAAATGCAAATCAAAACAACCCTGAGATTCCACCTCA
>JADRCH010000115.1:917753-979745 GCA_019843965.1 Rhynchomys soricoides | reverse complement strand
TGAGGTGGAATCTCAGGGTTGTTTTGATTTGCATTTCCCTGATGACTAAGGATGTTGAACATTTCTTTAGGTGCTTCTCGCCCATTCGAGTTTCCTCAGTTGAGAATTCTCTGTTTAGCTCACTTCCCCATTTTTTGATAGGGTTATTTGTATCTCTGGAGTCTAGCTTCTTGAGTTCTTTGTATACATTGGATATTAGCCCTCTATCAGATGTAGGATTGGTAAACATCTTTTCCCAATCCGTAGGTTGCCGTTTTGCCCTAATTACAGTGTCCTTTGCCTTGCAGAAGCTTTGTAATTTTATGAGGTCCCATCTGTCGATTCTTGACCTTAGAGCACAAGCCATTGGTGTTCTGTTCAAGAACATTTCCCCTGTGCCCAAGTGTTCGAGACTCTTCCCTACTTTCTCTTCTATTAGATTCAGTGTATCTGGTTTTATGTGAAGGTCCATGATCCACTTGGACTTGAGCTTTGTGCAGGGAGATAGGAATGGATCAATTTGCAATCTTCTACAGGTAGACCGCCAGTTGATCCAACACCATTTGTTGAAGATGCTGTCTTTTTTTCCACTGTATGGTTTTAGCTCCTTTGTCGAAGATCAAGTGACCATATGTGTGTGGATTCATTTCTAGGTCTTCGATTCTATTCCATTGATCAATCTGCCTGTCACTCTACCCATACCATGCAGTTTTTATCACTACTGCTCTGTAGTACAGCTTGAGGTCAGGTGGGCTGATTACCCCAGAAGACCTTTTATTGTTGAGGATAGTTTTTGCTATCCTGCGTTTTTTGTTATTCCATATGAATTTGAGAATTGCTCTTTCTAGGTCTGCAAATAATTGAGTTGGGATTTTGATGGGGATAGCATTGAATCTGTATATTGCTTTTGGCAAGATGGCCATTTTAACTATATTAATCCTGCCGATCCATGAGCATAGGAGATCTTTCCATCTTCTGAGGTCTTCTTTGATTTCTTTCTTCAGAGACTTGAAGTTCTTGTCATACAGATCTTTCACTTGTTTGGTTAGAGTCACACCAAGATATTTTATATTGTTAGTGACTCTTGTGAAGGGTGTCATTTCCCTAATTTCTTTCTCAGCCTGTTTATCCTTCCAGTATAGGAAGGCTACTGATTTGCTTGAGTTAATTTTGTATCCAGCCCCTTTGCTGAAGTTGTTTATCAGCTGTAGCAGATCTCTGGTGGAGTTTGTCAGGTCACTTAAGTATACCATCATATCATCTGCAAATAGTGATATTTTGATTTCTTCCTTTCCAATTTGTATCCCTTTGACCTCCTTTTGTTGTCTGATTGCTTTAGCTAGAACTTCAAGTACTATATTGAATAGATAGGGAGAGAGAGGGAACCCTTGACTAGTCCTTGATTTTAGTGGGATTGCTTCAAGTTTCTGTCCATTTAGTTTGATGTTGGCCACTGGTTTGCTGTATATTGTTTTTACTATGTTTAGGTATGCTCCTTGAATTCCTGATCTTTCCAAGACTTTTATCATGAAGGGATGTTGAACTTTGTCAAATGCTTTTTCAGCATCTAACGAAATGACCCTGTGGTTTTTTTCTTTGAGTTTGTTGATGTAGTGGATTACATTAATGGATTTCCGGGTATTGAACCATCCCTGCATCCCTGAGATGAAGCCTACTTGATCATGGTGAATGATCGTTGTTATGTGTTCTTGGATTCGGTTTGCAAGAATTTTATTGAGTATTTTTGCATTGATATTCATAAGGGAAATTGGTCTGAAGTTTTCTTTTATTGTTGGGTCTTTGTGGGACTTTGGAATCAGTGTAACTGTGGCCTCATAGAATGAATTGGGTAGTGTTCCTTCTGTTTCTATTTTATGGAATAGCTTGAAGAGTATTGGTATTAGGTCTTCTTTGAAGGTCTGATAGAATTCTGCACTGAACCAATCTGGTCCTGGGCTTTTTTTGGTTGGGAGACTTTTAATGACTGCTTCTATTTCTTTAGGGGTTATGGGACTGTTTAGATGGTTTATCTGATCCTGATTAAACTTTGGTAATTGGCATCTGTCCAGAAACTTGTCCATTTCCTCCAGATTTGATTCTCCTGTTTTTTAAATTAGCTTTCTTGTGGGCTGGTGAGCTAAGTGTTCTGGAGCTAAGCCTTACAATCAGAGGTCCATCCTTGGGGCTCATGTGGTAGAAGAGAGAACTAACTCCTGCAAGCTGTCTTATGATCTCCACAAGTATACCATGGTAGATGTGCTCCAGAATTATTCAGTATCATATCACACACACCCACACACACACACAAATAGAAAAATATGCTTTCTGTTAGTTATAAAGTAAGTCTTACTATTTTTACATGTCTAGTCAACATTTTTAGATTTCTTTTATAGCATTCTCACTGATGATCTTTAACCACATTTCAGAGGGAATGTTAATATTTTTACAAATTTTATTCTTTATATGTTCACTATATAAGTCACATTTTTCTGTTAATTTTATATCTTATGTATCTCTCTTTTTTCAACTGCCCATGTATGACTTTATAATCTTCACATTTTAATTTTTTAAAGATTTATTTTATGTATGTGAGTACACTGTCACGCTCTTCAAACACACTAGAAGAGGGCACTGGATCCCATACAGATGGTTGTGAGCCACCATATGGTTGCTGGGAATTGAACTTAAGACCTCTGGATGAATAGCCAGTGTTCTTAACCGCTGAGCCATCTGTCCAGCCCCCACATTTTATTTTTTGGATGATATTTTTACTTATTTTTTTAAAGATTTTATTCATGTATACAGAGTATTTTGATCTTATGCTTTTCTAAAACTTTCCCCAGGATACATCAAACCATTTCCCTCCTGAGTTGGTGTTCTCTTTAAAAATTATTATTATTATTTATCATTATTTTATTATTAATTATTCCATAAAATCCAATTATTTCTGCAATATGCACATAAGTATGAGGCCATCCGCAGGAACCCAGGCAACCTACCAATGGCCATATCCTCAAAGAAACAGTCATAAACCACAAAACCTCAGCTAGGGGTATGATCTTGGGATCCCCTCCCCTATCCCAAGGGGATTTTGCTTGGCCTGGTCTTGTGTGTATCTTGTTCAGACAATCACAGCTGCTGGGAGTTGATGTGTGCATCAGTCATGTAACCAGAAGTCAGCAAATCACAGCTTCCCTTTCCATCTTCTGGTTCTTACTTTCTTTCTGCTTACTTTTCCATGATATTCCCTGAGTCTTGGATGGAAGGGGGCAGAGTTGATATAGATAACCCATCTATGGCTGAGCTAAAACACTCACTAACTTAAAGAATTTAAGTAGAGAAAAAAACTCAAGCAGAATTTTTCCAAGGAGCTCCCATTATTATGTTTTTGATTGATTCAACGCATAAAATCGATGTGAGATAATCAAACATAAGAATACTTATCCAGAGGGAAATATATGTCTGTGTATGTTTTCATGTGTATACAGGAGCTCAGAGGTGGACAGCTGATATTGAGTCTTCTCAGCTGCTCTTGACCATACTTTTTGAGCCAGACTCTTTCACTGAACATGGAGATCACTGGTTTCAGCTGGTTTGGATGGCCAGCAAGTTTTAGGGATCCTGTACAGCAGTTTTTATCTTTTCGTGTGGTTGCTGGGGATCTGATCTCAGTCAGGTCTTTCTGCTTGTGTGGCAAGCACTTTACTGACTGAGCCAGCCTTCTAAGCTCCAACAATAAATAGGTTGAGTAGTTTGCTATTAAAATCAGATGACATTTTTAACCATACATACACTTGGAACCAGAGTGCTCTCCTCATGCAGTAAGTACCCCTCAAAATTCACAGTTTTATAATTTTCTAATTTGTTTATAGTTTATTTCATCTTTCCCCACCTTTTGTTTGTGTTTTTGAGGAAGGGTATCACATAACTCAGGCTAACCTCAAACTTGCAATTAAATCTGAAGATGACCTTGAACTTCTAGAGCTCCTGACTTCACACCCTAAATGTTGGGATTACCAATATGAAATCCACCATGCCAGATTTATACAGAGCTGGGGATTGGACCCAGGGCTTTGTAGATATAATTTAATATATCTCTATCTATCATGCGTTCCTTATCTTCTTCCTTTTGATTTGAGGTGCTGGAATCAAATGCAGACCATTATGCTTGTTAGGTAAGTGCTACACCACTGAGGTACAACTCTTTGGGGTATATATTTTCATATACAAATTGACACACACACACACGCGCACACACACACACGTGCACACACACATGCACGCGCGCACACACACACACACACACACACACACACACACACACGCACACATTATATCCAGTATTGTCATGGAGCACTGATGGAACCCATGGGAGTTAAACACTGCTGTTTTAAAGTAACTAATAGAAGTGGAAACTTATTACCATTATTGCTGCTCACAGAACATGCCTTTGTACTTTGTGTGCATGTATCATGAAACTGACCCTTTTGTTTAGGTAACTGAGAGCTATCAAGAAAGATAATGATTTACCTGAAGGCCAGTGTAAGCGGATGGGTGGAAGCTTGCCACGTAACACTTAGTGCACACGAAGTAGCAAAGCAAACAGTGACCTTGTTGCACAGCCCAGCTCCATGTGTTCTGTCAAATTTCCTGTGCAGAAGTCATGAGGTGAGCTACCACCCACAATTCAAGTTGGTTAAATGTTACCCCCAGCTTTTAATGAAAATGTGAACCCCCCGGGTCCAATTTTCTCTACTTGGCTCTGGATGTATAAACGTTGGGTCGAGTAGGCATAATTAAGGACAGATTGGGAGCACTTGGGAAAAAACTGAACTAGGGACTAACTCAGATGCACTGAGCTGCTTAAACGCCTCTTGTCTTACAAACATGGCTTGTTTGAGTAACTTGGGCTGTTTTACACAGTCCGCTGGTTGACACTCCATCTCCCTATGAGGAAAGTTCCTGACATTCAGTCAAACAGAAGACTAAGAGATGGGAGCAATAGCCTGTTTTATACTTAAATGATTTCTTTAGGACACATTATATAGACTTTAAAAGAAAGGGTGTTTTTCCATTCCCATTTTGGATCCAGCTGGTGGCTATGCTTTTATTCTCATATGGACTTTCAGAGGCTCATCTCAAGGGGCCGAGACTTAATACATTTTTTAATTTTGCATTTGTTTATTATTATAGTTACTGAATCTGCACATTGGAAATTTATTTTTCATTAATGAATGCTTCTGTACATGAGTGGCCTCTCAGGCACCAACAGGCTACATGGAGACCTTCATGTCAACTAAGAGTTGAGGAATGGTTTTCAGTCATTTATGAATCTTTTCCTTTAATCAAATTTCACAGATTTTTGGGGAAAATTATTTCCACATTCTAAGGGAACTTTTTTGAGAATATATACCAGATCCAAGCAACTGGTAACATGTAGCATGTAAATAGATGTAATTTTGATGTAGACAAGACACTAATCACCTAATCTTTAAGTTTTTACTATAAATTGATGTCTTATGACTTTAAGAATAAAGAGTGGTTTGTTGGACAGCAGAGCCTGGTTGACGAAGGTTTGGAGAAGGTGGTCCTTCCACATCAACAATCACTGTGGTGGGTGTGGCTGCGGATGATATTGGGTTTCTACCAGAGCCTATGGGAACTGTGCTGAGGGAGGACTTGACACCTGGTTCTTAGGTTAAAATTGGACCACACTTCTGCCACAGAGGTCAGACAGCCTGAGTTCAATCCCCAGGACCCACGGGAGAATTCCTGAATGTTGTCTGCTGACCTGTGCACATGTGCTGTTTTACTTGTGTACACACACACACACACACACACACACACACTTAAGATAAATTAATGGATGAGATTATACTTCAAATATTCTTTCTTTTGACCATAACCAAAAGGCATAAACACCGGGGGGGGGCTGTTTCCTGGGGTCTTACTGTTGAAATTTGGACTTGACACTGTTCTCATGAAGGTCACTTGACCTTTGGGGGTGAGGCATGTGAAATGTTATGCATAACTAATACCCTTTTCTAAACAAGTTTATTCTTTCCCATTTGGGTGTTAGGCTTTTTACAACACTCCAAAGTTAAGTGGCCAAATAAATGTGATTGTTTTATATTACACAAAGCATAACGAACTTATCAGAGTCAAGCAAGAGAGTTAACCAAGAAAAATATTTCAGTGAAACAATAATAAAAAAGCCACTTTAATTTGGCTTAACAGAATTCTGAGTGACAGACTGGTCCCTGCCCAGCAGTGCCACTGTTTCATGAATCCTCACAGTTAATAACTTACTCAAGTTATTAAATCTGTCACATTCCTTCTACTTGGGCCTGTAATGAAGAATTTACAGCAGGAGACTTAGAAAGGACCCAGCAATTTGAAACCATAACACAGATATTAATCCAATTGTTCCCTCTTAAATGTTGACACAAGTCCTGCACTCACAGGAGGCCTTGGAACCAGATATATTTAATATCCGACTCATCAAAGATGATTCAGAGACAAAGGCAGGGGGTTACTTCCCCTCCAATTTCAGTTCAGAGCCGTGACTGAGACAGAGAGAACACACAGCCTGTCCTATGTAATTTGGATGCTGACATGAAATGTGTTTGTAACAATTGGTTAAAAAACAGACTATGTCTCCCTGGTAGTGATCTGGGCCCTTTCCCCTTTCATAATGACATTTGCATTTAACAGAGGAAAGAGTTGCTTATACAAGCTCATAAACCCATCACTTCTGCCACAGGAATCTCCCTATGGCTTGCTCCTAGATCTAAGGGTACCTGCTGAGTGCTCTCAGTTCTGGTTCTGTCCTTGCTAAAATCAACTTCCTCTCCCATAAGGAAGAAATTGAAGTAAATGGTGGCCTGGAATGGAGGCTTGCAAAAAATATTTGATTAAAAAAATAAAAAAATAAAAAAATAAATAAATTTAAAAGGGGGGGTGCACTGGAGAGATGGCTTAGCAGTTAAGAGCACTGACAGCTCTTCCAGAGGTCCTGAGTTCAATTCCCAGCAACCACATGGTGGCTCACAACCATTGGTAATGGGATCCGATACCCTTTTCTGGTGTGTCTGAAGACATTGACAGTATACTCACATACATTAAATAAATAATCCTTTAAAAAAAACAAACAAACATAAATCATTCAGAGAATGCTTGCTTCAGTTTGTAAAGATGAAAGGAAAAGTCAAATTGACTGAAGCAAGTTGAGGCCAAGGCTTACTTCCTCACATTTGCTCAAAATTAAGTTCTGGGACTGGAGAGATGGCCCAACAAGTCAGGTGCTTGCCCTGTAAATGTGAGGGCCTAGGGTTAGAGCTCCACATACCCAGAAAGCTGGGTATGGTGATGTGCTCCTGGGGTGAGGTGGAAGGCAGAGACAAGAACTAGCTGTGGGGTACACAGCAGGAAATAAGAGAGCCACTCTCAAACAAACTAGAAGGACAAACACTCAAGATAGTTTACGTGTGCTGCATGACAGATGTGTATTCATGAATACAAGCATGCAGGAACACACACACACAAAAGATAAAAATGCCAGCAAAAAAACCTTGAATCTAGGCAGAGAGAAATGTCTTTTAGGGATCTGTACTATGAATCTGACGTCTAGGGAATTATGGGATGTGAAGGGGTGATCATCCTGCAATGTCTGAGGAAAGCTTTCTAAGCTGGTTTCCAGGTTGTGTGAATTAGAGTTTGCCTGCTCTTGCTTATAAGAGGCCGATTCCCGTCAGTCTATCATCCTCACAGAAGAGAACAACATGAAGAAGCACAATAAAAAGCAATCTGGAATCCCAAAGCATGGATTAAGAACTAAAGAGGAAGCATCAATCTCCAAGGTGATAGTGGCCGGACCCTCTTCCATCACATACATGAACCCCATGTTCACATTTTAATCTATAGAAAAATACATCTTGGAAAATACACATCAAGAGTTTATCACTGACTTGCTTTAGGGCAGTGGTTCTTAACTTTCCTAATGCTGTGGCCCTTTAAAACGGTTTCTTATGTCGTGGTGACCCCCCCAACCATAAAATTATTTTTGTTGCTTCTTCATAACTGTCATTTTGCTACTTTTATGAATCCTAATATAAATATTTGTGTTTTCCAATGGTCTTAGGTAAAAAGAGCCATTGGAATCCCAGGAGGATCATGTCGGACAGCTTGAAAATCATTGCTTTAGTGATCATTAGGACTGAAGGAATGATCAGGAAAGAACATTTTAAATTACCGTCTTCCTTCAAACAGAGTCTGAACAGAATGGTCATTTACACATTCGTCAGATTTAGAAACTGTTTGCTTCTGTGGTCTTTGCTTTAGATTTCCTGCGTTTCTCAAGAGAAAACTGCACATGTCAGAAACATTGGTGGAGAGATCTCTGAAAATTATCTTGGTACTCACTGGTTCCAGGTTAATCATCTCGGGACTCACTGGTTCCCGGTTGCTTAGGCAGCATCCTGTTGAGCGCAGGGCATGCCCTTTCTGCTTTGTTGTTCAAAGGGAGGTCCCCTAGGTGCCCCCAAACAGTAAATTGCTCGTGGTTATCCACCAGAGCTAGACGGTGAGACCCTGTTGCTGAAGATACCCCATACTTTGGTTGTAGGACACAGAGAAATCAACAAAAGAAAAAAATGACCCTTCATGTTCTTTTTTTTTTCTTCCCGAAACAGGGTTTCTCTGTGTAGCCCTGGCTGTCCTGCAACTCACTCTGTAGACCAGGCTGGCCTCGAACTCAGAAATCTGCCTGCCTCTGCCTCCCGAGTGCTGGGATTAAAGGCGTGCGCCACTACTGCCCGGCCAAAATGGCCCTTCATGAAAGCCTAGAGCAGCCTGCTCTCCATTGGGGCTTTGTGCCTTTGTCAAGCATGCTTTCTTCTGGTGTGATGGAGCACACAAGATAAATCTCACCGAGCGGATCTGGAAACCTCAGGAGACGAGGGATCCTGATTGTCATGTGGGGCACACTCTGATTTCTGTTGCATTTCCCTTTTTAGATCTGCTCATAATCATTGTCTGAGGCTTCGCTGTTCTGGTGTTCCATTCAGCTCAGCTTTAAGGTCCTCTGTCCTGTTTTTACACCAAATCCTTTGTGTTTAAAAGCTATTTCCTCTGCCTGGAAGAGAACACAGAATGAGAATTGGTCTTTCCATTTGCTTGAATTTGTTGACTGGAGGAATAAGTGATATAAAGCAACAAAGACAACAACAACAAAGACAACAACAACAACAACAAAGACAACAACAACCAGATGAAATGTTATCTATGCTGGAAACACCTGGAGGGATTCAGAATTGGAGATCAAATTCTGTATCGATTTCTATTTTGGTGAAGAAAAGTGAAACCTTGAGAGATTATCGAGATAATTCAGGTAGCCTCTCCCACGTTCCTCTTTCCAGGCTGTTCAGGAAAATATTTAAACCAGACCAAGCCCAAGAGATTTGGCTTTCTGCCTGAAGCCTTGTCCTCAATTCTCTAGCAGTGGTGGCATGGAAGAACGGGGCTTATCTGCAAGGGAATGCCCCTTAGACTGCCAACACTATTGTGAGAAGCCAATTCTGCCCTTAAACCCTATACCAGGCTCAGTGTAGACTCAAGAGGGGTTTGGTTTCCTGTCACCTAAGACGCAGTGAAATGAAATCCTGTTGTGTTTGGGATGGTGAGACAGGTTAGCTGTAGGGCTGCAGAATAGGAGAATGCTTGGGTAAGCCATCACATTAAGAGGGTCAGGACCGCGGGAAAGAGGCAATGGAGAAAAATCTGCTGTGAAGTATTTCACTTTTGTGATTCTTCAACAATTTACAGGAGCAATGACACATAAAGGGAGTTTCCTTGCCTTTGGGGAGCCATCAATAAGACAGTGGGGATAATCAAAGGGCAGAAGAAAAAAGAGACTTCAGGCTTTTAATTCTTATTTACTTCTTTTTCCATTATGTATGACTCCTGGGCAGCCAGAGGGCTACAGAAAACCATAACTCAACCTAGCCCTGTCTGCCAGGGCTTTCCAAATTTGGAGCCTACTGCTCTATTTACTGCGTTGTGCCCACAGAAGAGAGAAAGGTTTGAAAAGATGATTAGGAAAACAAAAAGTAGTGAGGTTTCCGCTGGGCTTTCTGTCAGAGTTTGTCTGTTTCTCTTATCCAGAGTCCTCTTTCCAGTTTAGGGCTCCCCCCCCCCCCCCCCCCCCACCCCCCACCCCCGTCTCCAGAGAGCCTACCTACTACATCATAGGAACTTCTGGCAGTGCTTCTCAACCTGGGATTGAAACCCCTCAGAGGGGACATTGGATATCAGATATTTACATTACAATTCATAATACTAGCAAAATTAGTTAAGAAGTAATAACAAAAATAATTTTATGGTTGCGGGTCACCACAACATGAGGAACTGTTTTAAAGTGTCACAGAATTAAGAAGGTTGAGAACCAATTACTGTAAGGGAAGAGTCAGGAGAGGAGGCGTTTCATTTGGCTGCTGAAGGCTTAGAGGTGTCAGGACCACGGGAGACTGTGAGAAGTCTCCTCTCCCACCCCTGGTGGAGCTCTAACTGTAAAATCCCCTCCAAGTCTGTGGTCCTCAAGCCAGTATTAGTGTAGAGCTGATGCTACGTGCTATGAACTGAGCAGCATCCACTAAGTACCAGGAATGGATTTAGTATGGAGGAAGGAAGGGGTGGGCATGTAGATCCTGCAGACAAGGGCTGATGGTGAGAGACTCAGAGGTTCACGGAGGCTGGCTTTGGATAAGCCCCTGTCAGTGGTAGGCACACTGCTCTGAAGAGCAATTCTAAATTCCTACCTGCTGGCAAATAGCTTGCCACTCCCCAGTTTAGTATTTTTGGAAGGCTTTAAGGCAAACTTCTAAACCTTTCTCCTTTTAGAAGCCTTTGCTAATAAGCACACAGTAGAAAGAAATGGAACCTTCTGCTCTCACCTTGACTGAGGAGAGCGTTAGCAGCCTCATCCACTAGCAGTTGCTGGTGACCCCTCTACCTCATATTGACAACACCTAATCATTTAAAACCACAATCCGATGTGCATTATTAAAATAAAATGAAACATTTTAGGATTTTATTACATTTTATAATTTCCTTCCATGCCAATTAGTCTCTGGTTATAGCAAAATATTTTATTTTTGGTGGTGGTGGTGGCGGCGGAGGTGTGTGTGTATGTGTGCATGAATATGGACTACCCTGGGTGTCATTTTTCAGGCACCATTAGCTTATTATTTTTTTCTTCCCTGTAGTGTGTCTCTGGCTTGGCACTCTGGAACTCACCATGTAGCCTAGGCAGGCCGGGCAGTGAGCTTATAGGAAGCTGCCTGCCTCTGCCTCATAACCCTGGGATTAAAAGCACAGTCGCAATACCTGGTTCTTTCACATGCATTTTGAGGATCAAACCATCTTTGTACTTGTGAGACAAGTGCTTTGCCAACTGAGCCATCTCCCCGACCCCTGTTTTACTGTTCTGTAAGCACCTATCACTATCAAGTCAGAATGAAAAAAGGGCGACTTTTCTGAGGTCACTCAGTGTTCCGGATAAATCCTTAGACTTTAAGGTTGGGTATGGAGATGTGTGCCTGAAACCTTAGAATTTAGGAGGCCAGGGCAGGAAACCAGAAAGTTCAAGTTCAGCAGGATTACACAGCGAGAACTTGTTTCAGGAAACAAAATCAACTAAAGATTCCCGCATTACAAGCAAATGTGAGACAAATCCACTCATAAACGTGGAGGCCACCGACAGCCACAGTGTTGTGATTTGTTTCTGTTGTAAGCAGTGCTGGGAGAGGTGCTCGCTAACTGTGTGGGCCCAGCATCATATATTTCTCTATGCCACCAGGAAAACAAGATAATATGATCATCTTTATCCAACGTATTTCCATGTTAAAATCAAGAAGCGATGCTGGCGGTTAGGAAGGGTGTGAGCTTACATTAATGTAAGATAGAAAGTGCTGCAGACTTGGAAGGCTGGCGCAGGAGGGTCATGATTTGAGGTCAGAGGAAGTTACACGGCAAGTTCTAGGCCAAGCTGAGCTACACGCTGAGATATTTTAAAAACATAAAAGAAAAATCCACAATAACACCACTGCTACACTACCAAATCCAAACCATGACTTGATCAGGCTGTGTACTTGTAATTTAATCAGTGATGTGTACCTGTAATCCCAGCAGGGAGTCAGTGACTGGAGGTGTGGGATTCAAGGCTTGTCTAGGGTCTATAAATGATCTTCCTTCTGATCATTAGAAAAAAGAAAGGAAAGAGAGAAGGAAAAAGAAAACATGAAAGAAAGGAAGGAAGGAAGAAAAAGAAGAGGAAAGGAGAGAAATTATTTCTTTAATTCTTATTTTGGAATTAGGTGTGTTTGTATGTGGGGTAAAGGATGAAATTCAGGTCTCTGCGTATGAGACATGCATTGTACCACTGAGGTACAATGCTACCGTAGAATCAGAGATGGAAAGAGAGTCATTAATTATCATTGTCCTTCATCTGAATGGTTAGGAAGCAATGGTAGCCATTTGGAAGTGTACTTGACTGCAATCCCCACGGGACACAGAACAACAGGGCCAGGGCCAGGGCCAGACAAGTGATGTCATCATTCGCAAGTCCAAGTACATTCACAAGACTGCAAGAGAGCAGGTCCCCTGAGGTTTTACAGCCTTGGTGTCCCAGTGACTTTTCTATGTCCCAATCCAGGAAATTAAGACTAGTCATATGAATTAAGTGTACTGTACATAGTGAAGATTGATTGTATATCAGAGATAAAAAATTAAATGAAGCAAAGCTGGAGAAGTTAACACACATTATTCTGCACTAAGATTATGTTTTATTCTTTCTTCTCTGTGCAAAACCAAGCAAACAAGCAAGCAGACAAAGGTCTCTGGTTAAATAAAATACTTAAGAAATATTTTCATTATAAATTCCTACCATAAAATTTATACAGGATGCTTCTTTCAAAAATCAAAATCTAGGCGATGAAAATTTCTTCTTTAATATCCCACCATGCTGAAATATTCCCTCATCAAGGATATTATTAATGTCTTTCCAATGGTCTCAAAAGAAAAGCAAGCCTGGAGCTCAGGGCACGTGCTTGTGTAGCGCAGTAAGGCTTTAGTCCTCAGAACTGCAACAAGACAAGATACATACTCTTTAATAGCAAAGGGCTGACGGAAAGCCTTTCGGGAGGTTTGAAGGTAGGAAGGAGCTCTGTTGTAAATGGCTGACTTTGTACATGCCATAGCTGTGTTGACACAGTGGCTTATATCCATACAGCTTTTCCAGTCACACAGCTGTCTTAACTGCTCCTGCAGTACAAATGTCACCGGCCATGCTCAAAGACACAGCCGGTATTCTCTTTGCTCTTGTTCCCCCTCCCTGCCATCCCTTCTTCCTTTCTTCTCGCCTCTTCCCCTGCCCCTCATCTTTGGGTGTGGTGTACACATGACTGTGCAGGTTTGCGGACACTATTAGGAAGAGTATGAGCATGTGAAAGTTGGATGTATCCTGTTATTATCTGCTGTATTTTTTTGAGATAGGATGTCTTATTAAACCCAGAGATTACTCTTTAGGTTATAATGGCCATGAGACCCTGAGACCTCTGTGTCTACCTCCGCTCTCCTTCTCCCAGAACTAGGACTACAGACATAAGCTGCAGTTCTATCTTTTGCATGAGCGTTGGAGAGCCCAACTCTGGTCCTCATGCTTCTTCCTTTACTCCCTTTACTCTCTGAGTTGTCTCTCTAGCCTCTTTTTCTATTCCTTCTATTGAGGCAAGCTGAACCTTTAACCAGGTTATCTACTTTGGAGTAGTGAAGATGTTTTCTATGTAATTAAAAAAAATAGGCTCAGCCCAATTAAAATAAATGCCTTTGACAGTGATCCTGCAAAATAAACCCAAGCAAATTACAAACATTATAACTACACATAATTAAATAACTGTCTCAATGTCAAAGGTTCAGCACTAGGGGGAGGAAGCAGGGTGCTGATGATAGCAATAATTCAAACTTTCAAGCATGCTTGCCATCTCTTTTTTGCAGACAGATTTCTCGAGAGTCACTGGTGGGAGCTTCCCAGGGAGATGAGGCCTTATTCCCTCATGGCAGCCAGGAAGAGGATGCTGTGAGGAAGCCGATGCCACCTGGCAGCAGTGGTCGCACAGACTGCAGCAGAGGCACAGGTTGGAACTCAAGTCTCATCAGGCAGCAGCTGTGACAGTGGCATTTTTCAGAAGTACATTGCAAATTTCACGCAAGGGGTCTTTAAAAATAATTTGGAAGTCTCCTGAGCTTTTACAGCTTTTTAATTAAGTGGAGGACATCTCAGCGGACCACATCAATATTTGTATATTTTATAGCCTCACAGTAGGTAAGACCTTAAAGTCACTCTAAAACTACTTAAAGCTAGCTGGTTATGCCATTTTCAATTATAATTATCTTCTTCTAAAAACATCAAAATGAGACTAAATAGTGAATGTTGACACCTCATTACTAAAAGAATGAAAGTTAACTGATGCATCATTGTAAGATATTCTCTCTAAAGTACATCTTTTAAAACCACTGATGGTTTAGAACAGTGATTCTCAACCTGTGGACCATGACTTCTTGTGTCAGGGGGTGGGACACAACCCTTTCAAGGGGGTCCCTTAAGTCCATCAGAAAGCATAGATATTTGCATTAAGATTCATAAAAGAAGCAAAAGTACAGTTATGAAGTAGCAAATAAAATAATTTAATGATTGGGAGGGGGAGTCCACCACAACATGAGGAACTGTATTAAAGGGTGAGAGTTGGTGGGTGGGTGGGTGGGTGGGTGAATACCCTGATAGAGGCAGGGGGAGGAGGGAGGGAATAGGGAGGTTGCAAAGGGAGATCTGGAAAGGGGGAAACATTTGAAATGTAAATAAAGTATCAAAAAAAAAAAAAAAAAGAAAAGAAAAGAAAGAAAGAAATGGGTCTTAGCAATAGGAAGGCTGAGAACCACTGGTTTAGAAGCTTAGTAAACAAACTGAGGGCCCATCCTACACCTACAATGTCACCAAATGAAAGGTAGTAATGGTGTAGGAAGAAACATCTGTTGAGATCTCACATGTATATTTGAGAAACAACTGAGTTTCCTGACAACCGCAGGAATCATCTTAACAATCTGAGCTCTTTAGTTTTAATGGTTTGCTTGTCTGTTCGAGACAGGGTCTCCCTAGAAGGCCTTGGTTAGGCTCAATTTCTCAATCCTTCTCAGAACCCCAAGTGCTGCAGTTACAGGTGTTTACCTCTGCCCTCGACCAGGGTTATTGTTAGTTTCTTAGCCACCCTTATGCAAAGAGGAGTTCTGGATTCAGGGTGGTCCACACTGGAGAAGGCTCCATGGGGATGGTTCTCCCAGTTGTAGAGCAGAAACTCTGAATAACAGTGCTTTTCCTCAGTCTCCATATAAATCTCTCAGGAGGAGGAACATGGATTAGGAGTTTGGAGGTAGGATATTCTCATCTTGGCTCCACCGACTCTGTCCTGCCACAAATGCATTTAGATTTTGTGGAATGAGAAGCTAACATCACTATGGGAGAGCTTTTAAAGCAACATACCATAGAATTGTAAGTAAAAGTAAAGTCTGGAAACTTGAGGCAGTAAAGCTTCCAATTCGTTAGTTATGTGGTATATCTACCTAGACTCTCACTGAGAAGCCCACAACTTTCACTTTATTCAGAGTGCAGATGTTTTGACTACATGGGATTTCTAGAGGTGCTGGGAGACAGGCTGCTCTATTCCCATAGGAGCCAATGAAGACAACCTCTAGGGAGGCATTGTAGAGGAATTTTAATCCAGCAACATGGCTGCTCTGGCAAGGGATCATATCCAAAGATTTAGGTTTTTGTGATACTGCAGGAATGCAGACATGCCACACACCTTTAATCCCTCAGGCAGGAATACAGACACACCCTTAGTATACACCTTTAGGGTAAAATTTGTTTGTAGAAGGAAGCAGCCATGTTTGAGGGGCAGACAAAGTGATGAATCAGAGAAAGATTTGACAGAATGAGTCAGAGATACAATACGCCCAATTCTCAGGAGAACAGCAGAGAAAAGAGAAGCTATTTAAGAGCAGCACAGGGGAAAGTCAGTGTATTGAGTGCAGTGGAGTTAAATTTGTTCCTGAGTTTATGCAGTTCATTGCAGATCAGCAGAGGCAGTTAAAGCCAGAGAATAAGAAGGAGTCATATTAGAAAAAATTGCCAGAGTTAGTTTGAGGCCAAGCAGAGGAATTCAGTGAGAAGCTGAGAGAGGCCAGATTGAATCAGTCAACTTGGAGAGGAGTTTGGGCCAGAACCAGTTGAGTTGAACCAGACAGCCAGAGTTCCAAAAGAACTAGGGTAAGTTGATTCAGGAGTAAGTCTCCAAGACAATTACATCTGGCAAATAAAAGTTTACAAGGTATAAAGTAGATCACCAAGCACCAAGCAGCATTCTCTCTCTCTCTCTCTCTCTCTCTCTCTCTCTCTCTCAAATTTTGTGTAAAACCAAGGAAACAGAGTTCTAAAAGAGCATTTAACTTTTTAAAAAAGTTACCTATAAAACCACATTTTGTCTTTTGTTCTGTTCTAGAACCAGCTGTCCCAACTGAAAGAATAATCCCACCTTTAGCTGTAAAGCAGTGAGCTGAATTTGAGGTACACAGTTAAGTTTGACATGTTGACAATGTGTCTCTGAATTACTTCAGTGGCCACAATGAGTTTGTGTTCTATGAGACCTGAGTCATGTGCTAGAATATCCATCTCCCAGTGAGTGATGATAAGACCATCCAGGGCACAGTGCACTCAGAATCTATGATATTCAATTAAAACATAAGGGATCTAAAATTTGAGCAAAGGTTGACTTGCAGGTCAAAGGTGGTGCAAATATTTTCCAGAATTCAGAGCTGACTGTACTTCAGTTAGGACCATGTCAGCAGCAGGGTATTGAGTAGAGGAAGAAAGAGTTCAGGTCACTCCTATTCAATCATGTCTTTGTTGGCCAGGAGAATGTGGTAGGTCTATATTTTCAGTAATTTCTTCTACACTGCTTGGTCCTTTGTTTCTCTTTGCAGGGCTCTTTTGCACTAATCTCTCAATCTTGCTTATGGAATAAGTATCCAGTGATTAATTGCATGTGAGTGTGCTCCTTTTCTTTAATTTGTGTCTTTTCCTCCTACTTTAATATATATCTTTTGGAAGAACAAAGAGCCCACAGGGATTGTAACTTTGAGCTAACATTTTATATTAATTGCCATATTTAGCTAGGTTTAGCCATATTTAGTCTAGAGATGAAGAGTTCCAGGTGGCTAGAGTAAAAAATGGCACCATGGCCTTATGGATGGTGAGAGAAACTCACTTAGCCATCATAATCTCTTGTTAGGAAGCTGGCACTGTTGATATCTTGCAGCCATCTACTGAAGCCATGCAACCCTGGGACAGGACAGGGACAAATGCTAGACTTCTGGAAAAGTATGATTTGGAATAAAGATCATGAATATCCAAATAGGACAAGTCTATAAGTCATCTGAGTCTACAAGATACTTCTCACCTCACAGAATTATACTGAGGATTGCGTGATATGTGTAAGTATATGCAAACTGTAAATCTTAAATAATTCAGTCTGTCCGTCTGTCTGTCTATGATCCTCTCTGTATGTGTACGATGTGAACGTCAAGTGTCAAAGGACAAGGACAACTTGGAGAAGTCAATTCTCTCTTTGTGGGTCCCAGGTCTTGGATTTAGGTTATCAGGCTTGGTGGCTGCTGTCTTTACCCGCTGCACTATCTCACTGGTCCCTAAAAGTAAAACATACTTACCTGAGGATGAAACATGTTTAGAGAGATGTAGAAGAAGGTGAAAGGAAGAGTGCTTTAAGAACAGTGGACGAGTCCGCAGACTGAACCAGTGAAAATTGTCTGGACCTGGGTGCTCAACCAGATGTAGTATGAACCAAGCAGTGATGTGCTACTGCATGCTGTGGTGTGGAACATATACACAGACCTCACAACTCTGACTCATTTCAGGTAACTGATAAGGGTTCAGGGTAGGTGTTTATCTAGCACCTGGCTGAGCACATAACTGGGGACAGTCATATTAAGTGTTAATATATATTATCATACATCATATATTAGTCACCACACAATGATATAATTATATCACATAATTATTATATTTATATATATTATATTCATATATTATTATTTTTCATTATAACATAATGATTATAGTATAATTATATTAGTACTAATTAATATATAATTATATTTATTAATTATAATATAATCATAATATAATATAAGCATATATTATTAATGATATATTATTTTTATATGTTATATAAAAGTAATTGTATATAATATATTTATAAATATATATAAATATATAATGTAATATATGACATATATAATTATATACATTATAATATAAGATATAATATGTTATATATAATAGATATTATAATATATAATGTTATATTAAATTTGTTATGTTATATAAATTAATATGTATTATATGTAATACGTAGTATATATACATATAACATATTATATATAATAATATATTATAATATATAATGTATAACATATATAATTATATATAATAAATTATATACATATATAATAAACTATAATAAAATATAAGGTATTATATATAATTCATATAATTTTATATTAAATCATATATAATATATAATTTAAAGTATATAATATTACAATAAATAGCATATATTACAATTCTAAATATATAATTAATATATACCTGTATATTATATACCCTACATTGTAATTTATATATATTATATAGTTATATATAATAACAGAATAAATCAATAATTACACCTATAATTTAACATATAACATCACACATAACACATCACACATAACATATAACATAAAACATATAACATGTAATATATATTTAATATTACAATATTATATAGAATAGTATATAGTACATATAGTATATACTTTTATAATTATATAATAAATTAATTTTATTATATAATAATAAAGTTATTATTTTATTATTATATAATAAATAATATTTACATAATATTGTACACACACATACACACACACACACATACACACACACACACACACACACACACACACACTCACTAGTGGTTACATCCCCAAAGGAAAGTAACTCTTCCTTCCTCAGCAGTCATCAACTGTGAATAGCTCCCCCTCAAGGGTGGGTCCTTTGAAGTCCCCTCCTCCGGGGTTTTCATTTAATATTTCATGGTTCTGGAAGCAGCTTTACAGGGCATCTGATTTAAAACCTTTCATTCAAAACTAACTAAGTATCCAATTCTTTCTTTTATTCTTTATTAGTTTTAATTGATTTTTTTTCTCTCCTCTCCCCCCCTTGAGCTCCCTTTTTAGATTTCTCCCTATGACAGGCTATCTTATGGCCGGTAGCTTTTTGAAATTAAAAAATACCTTTGTAGTCATTTATCCTCTCCAACTTTAACTCAGTATGTCTGTCCTGAACAATGGTGACAACCTAGACCCTTGGGCTGTATTCAAGGAACATAAGAATGAGGAGGATATGGTCCCTCCTCTTGCGATCTTCTACAATTACCTATTTTTGTGGTAACTATCATCACAAATGTGCTGAAAAAGTAGAAATGGAACATGGAATTCCAATGTGGGTGTAGAATAAGCAGGCCTTACACCATGTAGGAAAGAATCAGTGGCAACAGCAAGAGTCTAATGTATCAACAGGGTGACTAATTAAAGGGATTGAGGTTGCTTTTGGATATGAGCCTTATTGCTAAGTGAAAATATGTTTACAACACACACACACACACACACACACACACACACACACACCAGAATGAGGAAGCATGAGGAGAGAGTATTTCAGATTCAATCTCAGCTTTTGTTCACACTACTGCTTAGAAAAGCCTTATGATAAAGATCTTAATGTTTATTGAGCACTTTAGTTCATCTTCAAATGGTCACGTGGTTAACAGGACTTGCTCTTCTTTCAGAGGACCCAAGTTTAGTTTCCAGTACATACATGATGTCTTACAATCATCCTTAACACAAATTCTACTGGATCTGATGCCTTCTTCTGACTTCTTCAAGGCGTCAGGCTTGCACATGGAACACATACATACATACATTCAGGCAAAAATACCCATACACATAATTCTTTAATAACCTCTTATGTAGCATGTATTTATTATTTATTCTACAAAACTTCACTCTGTTCCTTAGACAGTATGTTATTAGCAGCCTCAAACCTATACCAGTCAAATACACATGCCTCATACATGCAAACACACACACACACACACACACACACACTCTCTCTCTCTCTCTCTTTCTCTCTCTCTCTCACAGGAGGTTGGAATGGGTGGATATATCAGAGTTTATTTTTAAACCTTATATAGTGAATCTTTGTGTCATAAAACAACTATATCAAAACTAGGAATTTATTTAATAAGCAGACTAAATAGAAAAATATTGGAACACTGTGTGCACATTTTATATAGTCACTTCTTGTTGGCAAAAACCATTTCAGTTTTAGAGAGATCTTTGTGTGTATACATGCCCTGAAATGTCAAGTCGTCAAAATAAAAACATGTGGTGTTGACCTTGGTAAAGCATCCAGAGTGTGTGTGTGCTTCATGCGGTCTGGCACCTGGCCTCATAATAAGCAATGTCGAATGCATGCCACATTGCTGCTAGAGGCCAGAGAGTAATTGTTATGTGAGAGGAAACTTGAGTTGAAAGTCATGCCATAGGGATGAATCCCAATACCCTAAGACCAAGAACATTAAAGGGTGGTGGTGGTGGTGTTTGGTGACTCTTATAAAGGGCTGGATGCATATGCAGTGGTGATAAGCTCATTTTGCCAGTGTCTTGTTTACCATGCTCCATGCAGTGGGATAGTGGCTTTAGGAGATGCCTACAAGGGCTTTTGGAGTGAGTGGCCCATGTTCTCCATCTCTCTCTATAAAGAGTATTTGGCTTTGGGTTAATCCACTGGAGCAGAAGTCTGCATTTAGTAGATGAATTAGAGAGGACAAACAGGGCCTTGCTGTATCTGCTCCTTGATGTGAATCTCACTTTCAAATCCAGACACCTCTGTGCAAAGAATCAGGTTTCCCATGAGGACCAGATCGTGAAAGCCTTGTTTCTCAGCTTGGCGCTCACCCATGTGCACTTCTCATTTTGTTTAGTTTTGGTTTTTGGTTGGAGACTGAAAGTGGTTTTTTACCCTAGCAGATTTATGGCACAGAGAGTGCAAAGATGGAAGTCAGAAGGTAACCCGAGTCTCCCCAGAAGGCGGGCATCCTCCAGTGCAGGCATCTGCAGCATATTTCTTTTAGTAATTGATAATCCTAAAGACACGAATGGTTTTTAGCATTTTGTACTAAGTCATGTAACCACTTGAACTGGCTTTTTAAAAGTAAGGCTTCATAGATCTAAGACCTTTTCGTTCTCCCTTCCAGACTCACACAAGGTACCTCAACAGTGCCTTGAATTATTATGCTACCCAGAAGTGCCGAGTTTAGCGGGAGCAGACTCAAATATGAGGTCTCTGTAGAAATTACAGAAACATGAGATTCTATTAAGAAGAATGTGAGTGCCTCGTGGAGGAGAGGCTCCTCTAAAAAGCCGTGGATGCGATTCAGGCTTTTTGGTGAACTAGACCTGCCCCAGCTGTCTGTCCTCCTTCAGGCTCTTCCCTCTTGGAGGCAGGGCCTGTCTTATTTGACTTTGTAATCTCAGCGCAGTAACTTAATTGAGTGTTTCATCAGCTCCGAGAGAGAGAGAGAGAGAGAGAGAGAGAGAGAGAGAGAGAGAGAGAGAAATATTTTCATTAGTCAATATGTATTAAAATCAAATTGCAACCTATGTAAGCCACTGTGTAATTAAATGTGTAACAAGCTTTTAATTGGACCATTTTCAGTCTTCATATATCCTACAAACATGGAATGTTTCATGATGCATTAGTAGGATGTCCTCTCCCCTAATTATAAATGAACATAGCTTTTTCAAGATGTAACAAATGGTGTGGGCAAAGTGAATGACAAAGCAAAGAATCGAGGCATTGGTGTCAGTAATTTATGTGCTGGGCAGTTGAATGTGTATGTGTGTACTTGGAAAAGGGTGAGGAAGAAGGGAATAACCAAGGAGACAGACATGGTCTCATTTACATCACACTGTGAGACCAGATATTTGTTACTGAATCCTCGGAAGGAAGCGCAGATCTAGTTTATTTACATTCGTTCTTTGTTTGAAAGACAGCCAGAGAGGTAAAATGAAACAGGAAGGTCTCAAATACCTTCTAAATTTCCCCTTAAATTGAATTTCTTGTTTTATCAGGCAACAATACTTGCCCTGATGTTAGGCAGACAGCTAAAAGGTCAACAAGTTCCCTTGGTTGCCTTTTGTCAAGGGTTTTTGACTTGTCTGTGAATAAAGATCTCCCAGGAGGAAGGCAGACCTGAATTTCCTGTCATCCAGAAGACAGCGATGAATTTGAAAATGTTACAAAAAGCATAAGGGACTTCAGGCACACCCTCAGACCCACCGCGGATGCCAATCGCTGCCGTGTAAACATGTCCATGGAAATGTTTTGGATTTGTTCTGTCAACTTTTGGTTGTGAAACAAATTGTTCTACAGCAGCCCACCTTGAATACCGAATGAGCCTGCCTGATGGTGGTGGTGGTGGTGTTACTGCCTCACGCCTAATCAGAAGACAACATGTTCTTGTTTGCTCACTATATAAGAACACAAAACAGGCTTTGTTGGAGGGGTGAAGGCTACCCAGGGCTGCGGCTGGCCAGACTCCAGTTCCCTTACTCTCTTTCTGCTGTTCAAATCTCTGCTTCTGAAATTTCTGTGTGCTTGTTAATACCTATTGCACCCTGACAAAATCAGAAGGAGTCTTTTCTTTAGGAATGAGTGAGTTGATTTAATCTAGAGTTGTTTCACCCAGAAATTCTTTCCATTTAATTTTCTTTAAATACTTTCTTCCTTTTAATTAATTAACTAACCTATTTATTTATTTATTTTTATAACTTTTGACTCTATGAAATATAACATAAGGGGCCAGCATCTCATAGTCCCCCTTTTTGGAGTGGGGTGGTTTTTTTAGGACAAGAGGCCTTGCTATGTAGCTAAGCTGTTCTTGAACCCTGGCCCCTCCTCCTTCTACCTCCTGTGTGATAGGTTTACATACCTGAGCCACCATAACACCCTGTTTTCTCTAGAACTGGAAAAAAATCCACTTATTTATTTATCTAAGTTGTGTGTGGGAGTGCTGGTGTACATCTAGGGTCAGCAGACAACTTGCAGGAGTTGATTCTCTTCTGTCTTGTTTAAGGCAGGGTCTCCTTTGTTGTTTTTGTCTCATTGCCTATTCTGGGTGTGGAAGTGCACACCTTCAGTTCTAGCACTCCAGAGGCTGAGGCAGGTGGATTTCTGTAGGTTCTAGCACAATCTGGTGTACATAAAGTTCTAGGACAGCCAGGGCTACATAGAGAGGCCCTGTCTCAAGAAACCAAAATCAAACCAACCAAGCAAAGAACAACAATGACAAAATCCCACTGTGTTTTAATCTGGATAGGCTTGAATTTTCCCCTCTGTATTGAAGCCACAAATCCAGTCTGGTTTAAGGCCAGGTTCATAAGAGATTAGGGGACCTCCATATGCTGCTGAGGGTGACATTGTGCAGTTGTGTCACTTTCTCTCACTACTGATAATCTTATTTAATTCTCAGAATAACCCTGTTACATATTTGCTGGGTGCTGGAGAGGTAGCTCAATAGTTCTGATTGCTTACTGTACAAAGACCAAGTTTGGATCCCAGCATGTAGGCAATGAGCAGGTGAGATCTCCCATGTGGCTCTAACTCTAGTTCTGTGGAAGATGGAGAATGGAGGATCCCTGAGGCTTGCGGGCTTTCATCCTAGCTCAAAACAAAACAAAACAAAAACAAAAAACCAAACTTCAAGTATAGGGAGAGAATCTGCCTCAAAGGAATAAGATGGGGAGTGACAGAGGACATCAAATGCTCTCCATTGGCCTCTATGTGTATGCACAAGTATGCATACCAACATGTTTGTGCACATACATGCATATATAACACACGCATATACACACATGCATACACATATAACAAACACACATACACACACATATAACACATACATACACATATAGAACACATGCACATACCTAGAATACACAGTACACATAACAGACACACACATATAACATATGCATACATATAACACACACATATACATACACCACCACCACCACCAAAACACACACACACACACACACCACACACCACATACACACACACAAAAGGCAAAAGAGAAAGAAGGAAAAAGATTCTTTTTGACGAGTTACTGTGCCATACATAGCATGGTCACACAACAAGTGACTGGGCTATGACTTTTAACTAGGGACTTTCTAAGTCAAACCCTACAAGATTCTCTTTTAAAAGCTACCACGAATAACCTGTTGTCCTGAATGGAAGGTGCAGCACGAACAAACCACACTTCCCCTCTCTCAAAGTTAACCAGCAGATTTCTATTCTTACTCCAGTAAAAAATTCTATTAGTTTGAGGGAGAAATAACAGTAGAATTACAGAACACAATAATGTCCACAAAATTAGAAAATGCATGACAATGGGATTATCTTATTAGATAGGAAATGTATTATGGAATTATGTGAACTAAAATTTATAGGAGGCCATTCATTCAAGAAGAGTCTCTCTTCTAGACTGCAACAAACCAAATCAAAATCAAGTCTTTATATGAAGTGCTATGTATCCAAAGTGATAAAAATCCCCAAGTAGGGAAATTTGCACTCAAATCCAGGAAATTCACAGCAACTAATTGGGAAGAATCCAATGAATCTTTGCAAGCATGATAAATCCGGACACCCCTTACAAGGAAAGTGACTTGAGGTAACATGGCATAAAGCAATGTCTCTTTTTGTATCACAGCATCTTGTTCCTATCTGGATCATTTATGCCCAATGGAATTTTTTTAAAAGATAGGGTTCAATCTAACTCACAAATAGCTAATAAAACTCAATTAGTTGTTAAATGTATTTTGAAAAATAGTATCTTTTTTTTGCTTCATGTGTCTGAGTATTTGTCAGCATGTAAGCCCGTTGCCCTCAGAAGCCAGAAGGGGTCATTGGGTCTCTTGTAGTTAGACAATTATAAGCCACATGTGGGTGCTGGGAACCAAACCCTAGTCTTCTGCAAGAGCATTCTACACTGTTAACCAACGAGCAGTCTCTCCAGACCCTTAAATATTTTTAAAACTTATTTAAAAAATATTTGAAGTAGTTTGGTTTTTTTGAACTAATCAAAAGGATCATTAAAAAGAAATAAAATTTTACTCTATGAAAATGTGATACCTTAAGATTTATTGATTGATTTATTATGTGTGTTAATGCTTGTCTGCATGTAGGTCTGTGAACCATGAATGTGCCTGGTGCCTGATGAAGCCAGAAGAGGGTATCAGATTCCCTGGAACAGGAGTCACAGATGGCTGTGAGCTGCCAAGTGGGTGCTTGAAATTGACCTAGGGTCCTCTGCAAGAGCCACCAGTGGCCTTAACTGCCAATCATTCTCCAGCTCCTGAAACATGACATTTTAAATCAGCAAAAGAACACTTGATTTGTGCTAAAACAATTGTCTTGCTAATTGGAAAAATGTTATTCAAACTTTACTGCATATGCTATATCAAAATCAATTTCAGATGGCTCCAAGAATTTTTCATTAATTTCCTTCAATAGTACTGTATACCTTCTATAAGACTTTACAACTAGGTATCTGGGAATGTTAGCAGTATCATGTGTAGTATCTTGAAACAACAACCAAAAATTAGAATTGTTTATTCTTGGCCCAATGGACATAAAATTACATTTCATGTACCAATCTTAGACCTAATGATTTTGGAAACTTGCTTATTAATTCTAATACTATGTTTTCTGGGTTTTGTTTATTTATTTCCAGTACTGGGGCTTAAATTCCCAGCCACATGCAGACAAACATTCTGTAGTTTAGCTATATTCCAAGTTCTTGCATTTTTGGAGACAGGATCTTAATCTCAAGCCTGTGGTCCTCCTGTCTCAGCCTCTTAAGTGATGGGGTTATAGACTTGTGGTATTGTGCCCAGCTGTTTTTATTTTTATTTTATTTTTGTGTGAAGGATAGGACTAATTCTTTAATATTTGCTATCATTCACCATTGTTCTCTGGGATCAATGTGTTAATACCAAGATTTTAAATTACAAGCTTACTTTAAATTACGTTATTAAACTAATACTATGTCTCTGTCTCATCTCTATCTCTGTCTCTCTGTCTCTGTCTCTCTATCGCTGTGTCTCTGTCTCTGTTTCTATGTCTCTCTGTTTGTCTCTGTCTCTGTTTCTGTGTGTCTCTCTCTCTTTCTCTATCTCTCTCTGAGACAAGTTTCTATGTATAGCCCTGGCTGTCCTAGAACTAACTCTATAGACCAGGATGGCCCTGAACTCACAGAAATCCACTAAAGCCATGTGCCACCATGCCCCATGTCCTACTTCTTATTTTTCTTATGTCATTTTGTACAAGATGAGTTTTTCTAAAAATTTGATTATTTCCTTTAAATTTGTCAGCTTTTTATATTTTATCCATAATTTATAATACTCATAGCATCCATTTACAATGTTTTATTGAATTTTTATTTCCTAAGAGCTTTGAATCAATAGAAAAGTTAAGAAGGTAGAGAACCCCATTGTACTCTATTCTCCATCTCTTCATTTCCCACCTTGGCTAGCAACTAACATTATTATTGTACATTTCTCACAATGAGTCAATATTAGTGTTGGGTTGTATTAGTTCTTTTCTAATACTTAAAAAGTGAGATATGATTGGTGTCCCCAAAGTGCTCATATTTAATGTCTAAATCTTGACAAGTTTAAGGATGAGTATCTACTTGGCAATTGAAAGGTTTGGAGTTTAGTTTTAGGTGGAACACTGAGATGGCTTGTTTTTTGGGACGAGAGATTTATTAAAACCATAAACTGTAGTATAGCAGGGCCTCTAAGGAGAGTTCAAGCCTCCAATGCCATAGATAGAAAGATAGATAGATAGATAGATAGATAGATAGACAGACAGACAGACATAGGCATACATACATACATACATACATACATACATATACATACAACATGTCTGTGGCTTTATTGAGAGGCCCATGGGGCAGTGCATATGGGAGAGGTGTCCCTTCTTATAGGTGACAGAGGAAGGGGCAGATTTCATGTCATGTGGTTGGTGAGTAGTCCACCACCACATGTCCACAGGTGTTGAGGTGTGCCAGGTATGTCAGTAGCTCTTTGGTGTCTTAGAGTCTTGAGACCACAATCTGTAAACATCCTTGACGAAGTGGGAATGGGTCTGCTATTCTCTAGAAATCTGAGCAACTGGGAAGTCTCAGAGTGTCAGAGATACACAGACATGCTTTCATTTGGGGAATTTTAGCAGTATCTATAAGAAAGAGGCTGCAGATGGGGGAGGCTGGAACACCTTACAGCCCCTGAACTGAACCATAAATGATAACACGGACATAGTCATCAATCTAAGTGTTTCTTTCTTGACTCTTCTGGTTGTTGTAAGAACCTTTAACACAAGAGCTTCCTTCTTGATTAACTCATTAAGTATGCAATACATTAGTCTTTACTCTGTGCCTCATGCTCTTTTGTTCAAAGATCTTACTCTGAATAGCTCATTAGCTCTAGCTGTCATATCTCCACTTTCTTTTATTTTCCTTGTTTTTAATGACCCTGACAATTCTTAAGATTTGTTTACTTTGTGTGTATGTGTGTGTGTGTGCAATTTGCAAGTATTTATATATACGTGTGCAGGTGACTATGCATATACATGGTCTTCAGAAGGTGTCAGACATTCTCTATTACTCTCTACTTATTCCTTTGAGGCAGAGTTTCTCTCTAAAGTTGGGGCTTATGTTTTCTTAGCTAGGCTTGAAGTCAGCAAGTCCCCCCAACCCCCTTGTCCCACCACCTCCCCTACACACAGCCGGGATAACCAGATGTGTATTAGATGCCTGGCTGGTTATGTGGGTGCTCAGCTTTGAACTCTAGTCTTCATGATATGTAACAAAATAGAGATCATAGATAGATAGATAGATAGATAGATAGATAGATAGGCATACATACATGCATGCATGCATACATACAACATGTCTGTGGCTTTGTTGGAAGGCCGATGGACCTTGGAAATTCTAGAGTACTGGCCACATGTTTTTATAAAAATATCTCAGTTTAGTTTCTCATTTAGTTTCCTCAGTCAAACTGAAGTTGTGTGAAGAAAATGACAAAAAGGAGAGAAAGCGCTGTTTGTATTACTCATCAAGGGGACAGATGACGGGCTTCTAATTATTAAAAAAGAACACACACACATGCACACGCACACTCATACACACATGCCACAGGCTCTGTAATAGTATGGATTTCATTTAATGCCTAACACTAATCTTAATTACTTACTATTTTCCTTCATGGCTTTGACAAGATTTTAAGTTTTTTATTCATCTTCTCTTTCTTTCTTTTTAAAACTTTTTATGTTTTTAATTTTTTTGAGAACCCTGCATCCCACCCCCTCCCCTGCCTCCACAGGGTGCCCCCCACACCTGCCCATTGCCACCCCACCACTCTAGCATTCCCCTACGCTGGGGCATGAAGCCTTCACAGGACCAAGGACCATTCCTCCCTTTGATGCCAGACAATGCCATCCTCTGCTACATATGCAGCTGGAGCCATGGGTCCCTTCATGTGTATTCTTTGGTTGGTGGTTTAGTCCCTGGGAGCTCTGGGGGTCTGCTTGGTTGATATTGCTGTTCTTCCTATGGGGTTGCAAACCCCTTCAGCTACTCAGTCCTTCCCCTAACTACTCTATTGGGGTCCCCCTGCTCAGTCTGATGGTTGGCTGCAAGCATCCGCATCTGTATCGGTAAGGCAGATACAGATCTATATCAGGCTCCTGTCAGCAAGCATTTCTTGGCATTAGCAATAGTGTTTGGTCTTCCTTCTTCTTGACCTTCATATAGTCTGTAAGTTGTATCATGGGTATTCCGAGCTTTTCCCCTAATATCCACTTATCAGTGAGTACATACCATGTGTGCTCTTTTATGACTGTGTTACCTCACTCTGGATGATATTTTCTAGCTCCACCCATTTGCCCGCGGATTTCATGAAGTCATTGTTTTAAATGATGGAGTAGTACTCCATTGTGTAAATGTACCACATTTTCTGTATCCATTCCTCTGTTGAGGGACATTTGGGTTGTTTCCAGTTCCTGGCTGTTATTAATAAGGCTGCCATGAACATAGTGGAGCACATGTCTTTATTATATGTTGCAGCATCTTTTGGGTATGCCCAGGAATGGTATAGCTGGGTCCTCAGATAGTACTATGCCCAGTTTTCAGGAAACCCCAGACTGATTTCCAGAGTGGTTGTACCAGCTTGCAATCCCACCAGCAATGGAGGAGTGTTCCTCTTTCTCCACATCTTCACCAGCATTTGCTATCAACTGAGTTTTTGATCTGGTGAGGTAGAATCTCAGGGTTGTTTTGATTTGCATTTCCCTGATGACTAAGGATGTTGAACATTTCTTTAGGTGCTTCTCAGCCCCTTTGAGTTTCCTCAGTTGAGAATTATCTGTTTAGCTCTGTTCCCCATTTTTTGATAGGGTTATTTGGATCTCTGGAGTCTAACTTCTTGAGTTCTTTTTATATATTGGATATTAGCCCTGTATCGGACGTAGGATTGGTAAAGATCTTTTCCCAATCTGTTGGTTGCCATTTTGTCCTATTGACAGTGTCCTTTGCCTTACAGAAGCTTTGCAATTTTATGAGGTCCTATTTGTCAATTGTTGATCTCATGGCAAAAGCCATTGGTGTTCTGTTCTGGAAAATTTCCCCTGTGCCCAGGTGTTCGAGGCTCTTTCCCACTTTCTCTTCTATTAGATTCAGTGTATCTGGTTTTATGTGGAGGTCCTTGATCCACTTGGACTTGAGCTTTGTACAAGGAGATAAGAATGGGCCGGTTTGCATTCGTCTACATGTTGACCTCCAATTGAACCAGAACCACTTGTTGAAAATGTTGTCTTTTTTCCCCACAGGACGGTTTTAGCTTCTTTGTCAAAGATCAAGTGACTGTAGGTGTGTGGGTTCATTTCTGGGTCTTCAATTCTATTCCGTTTTCAAGGAGCTGGTTTTATTTTTTTGTTTCCCAGTGTACATTTTTCTTAATTCATCTTGTCTTTATTATTTCTCTCTGCATGTATTTGGATATATAGTTCCTTTTTTGGAACATCTCAAGATGAATCTCCTACTGATTGATTTTTAGCCTTTTTCCTCTAATATTTTTAATATTCTAAACTTAGAACTATGAATATCTTTAACCAATGTTTCAGTTACATTCTCAAGTATTAATATATAAAATTTGTTGACATCTATTAAAAATATTGCCCAGTGTCTCATGGGACTTTGATTTGGGATGTGGATATTTTCTTCTTGTTGGAAAATGCAAGGATTCCATGGTTTGTGTGCATTTTTTGGTAGATTTCTGTTGTGTTCAGAGAACATATTTTTGTAAGCTTTATATACTGTTGACTCATAGGGAATTGTTACGGCATATGATAACATTAACTTTCTAAGTACCTTTGAGAAGAACAGGGGCCTATTACCAGCTGTCTGCTTTGTACCGACTGTGGCCATCCCTACTGACTTGCAGTTGTTAAGACTGCCTTCTCCTGGGGCTCCAGGCTATAGTATCCATCAAGTCTTCTTTCAATCTGATAACCTCTAAGGACTTTTAGAGGCTCATTAAGACTCCCGAATTCCCTTTTCATTTCTAGTATGTAGTCCATGAAAAAAATACTTTGTTTGACTCTGTGCAGAATTTCCTTGTTGATTTGGTAGGGAAGCTTTTTGTTTCTATTGCCACAAATTCTATCTCCTTTACCCCAATAAAACATGTCGTCTTGTGTATAACTATTGACCTAAGTTGAATTCTGAAATTTTGGTGTCAGGTTGAAGTTTCTTTCTTTGTGTAAATAAATGTCCCTTTCAAGTGAGCAAATGTTCTGCTGTCGATAACAGAGGAAATAAAATAAGTATCAAAGAAAGCTAACAGGATCTATGGCTCAATTAAATGGTCTTATCAGTTATGGTAATAATGTTGCTTCTCCTTGGACTTAATAAATACCACATTAATTATTTTTACTTACCACAATCCCAGGGCTTTTACTGAAAAAGATATTTATGTTAAATTAGAACATGTAAGTGAAACAAAAATACAACAAGTGCTGTCTTCCCTGGGAGACAAGAAAAGGAAAACAGCAGCAGAGGGGAGACAGATTGCTCTGGAGGAAGCCACGCTCTGGTTCTGTGTCTATGTCAAGGAAGAAGAGTGGAGAGGGTCTGCTTTTTCTGGAAGTTCTAGGAGAGTCTTCTGTGTGTCCTCAGCATTGGGGGGCACAGTGGAGTTGCATTTAAGGATATGAGGACTTTTCGTCATCTTTTAATAAAAGATTATTTCCAACTTATTAAAAACAAAAATTGTTCACATAAATGGGCTTTTAAATATCTTATTTTTTTATTTACATGTATGGATGTTTTGCCTGCATCTATGCATACTACTTGTGTACCTGGTACCAGTAGAGGCATAAGATCCCCTAGAACTGGATTCATAGACAGTTATGAGCTGCCATGTGGGTGCTGGGAGTGGAACCCAGATCCTCTGTCAGAGCATACCATACACTTGTCCACTGAGCCACCTCTTTAGCCCTTGAATGGGCTTCTTAATGTTTCAACACATGTATACTCTGAGTAATGTTAAAATAAGGTTAAACTCTCCTTTCCCCCCTCCTCTGAGGAAGGGTTAAGGAGGGATCTGGGTGGGAAAGGGAACAGGGAGGGGAAGAGGGGAACATGATCAGGTATTGTGGGTGGAGACAGGACTGAAGCCCTGAGGCCCAGCAGAAAGAATGGAAACAGGCAACCTCGGGAGGTAGGAGGTGGGGGGACCCTCTAGAATGTACCAGAGACCTGGGAGGTGAGAGATTCTCAGGACCCAAAGGGAGGGACCTTAGATAAAATGCCCTACAGTGGGGAGAGGGAACTTGTAGAGCCCACCTCCAGCAGGAAGACAGGGCATCAAGTGAGGTATGGGGTTGCTATCCCACAGTCAAAACTCTGACCCATAATTGTTCCTGCCTGAAAGAATTGCAGGGATGGAAATGGAGAGGAGCCTGAGAAAAAGAAGGTCCAGTGACAGGCCCAAAGTGGGATCCAGCTCAAGGGGAGGCCCCAAGGCCTGACAATATTATTGAAGCTATGGAGTGCTCACAAAAGAGACCTAGCATGATTGCCCTGCAAAAGGCCCAACAAGCAGCAGAAAGAGTCAGATGCAGACATTTGCACCCAACCAATGAACAGAAGCTGGTGACCCTTGTGGTAGAATTAGGGAAAAACTGGAAGAAGCTGAGGAGGAGGGTCACCCTATAGGAAGACCAGCAGTCTCAACTAACCTGGAGCCTTGAGATTGCTCAGATACTGAGGCACCAACCAGGCAGCATACACTAGCTGGTCTGAGGCCCCCAACACATATACAGCAGAGGACTGCTTGGTCTTGACTCAGTGAGAGAAGATGTGCTTAACCGTCAAGAGACGTGAGGCCCCAGGGAGTGGGGAGGTCTGGTAGGGTGGGTGTTGGGGGTTGAGGGGGTGAGGAAATCTTTTGGAGATGGGAGGGGGAGGAGGTATGGGATGTGGAACAGTCAGAAGGCAGACCTGGAGTGGGAAAAAGACTGGACTGTAAAAAAAGATTAAAGAATTAAAAAAAAAAACAACTTTAAACATTAAAAAGCTTGGTCTATCAGTATCAAATAAATAAATAAATAAATAAATAAATAAAAATAAGGTTAAACCTCTCTCCTCGAATATTTACTGCTTTATCTTGTTATGAACATACAAAATTTCCCCTCTTAGCTTTTTGCAGTGTACAGGGTATTTGTTGTCTCCTCTTTCCCTGCTTGTGCCCAACTGTAACATTGAACCCATTGCTCAGCCTTTCCCTATCATTCTCCCCAGGCTTTTGGTAACTGTCATCCTATTCTTTCTGTTGTTGCTCAGCTTTTGTTTGTTAGAGAGAATGTCTCACTATTTAGCCCTGGCTGTCTTGGAACTCACTATACACACCATGCTGGTCTCAAACTCACAAAGACAGAGTTTATCTCTGTCTTCCAAATGTTGGGATGAATGGTTTCTATCACCATTCTGCTCTTAACTTCTGTGAAGTCAGCAGTTTTTGATTCCCTATGTGGTACTTGGTTTCGTGCAAAACTGGTCCCATGTAGATGCTGTAGCCAAGTTCTGCTGAAAGCTTAAGATGTAGCATGGTCATCCTGAAATAGTTTCAGCTGTTGGGTACCTCTGAGGACAATCTTGGGGAGTCACTTTCCTAGGTTGTTATTTCTCTTCCATGGTGTTGTCAGCTAAAATTCTCTTCTTTCAAATGATTTTTTTTTTTTAAAAATGCTGGAGCCGTCGAGGATAGGGTCTTACCTCAACACATCCTCGCTGTTTTCTGAGCATGTAACTGCAAGTTTCTTTTTAATAGTGCCCCCTCCTTCTTCCTCTCTGAGATAGGGTCTTGTTGTATTCCAGGTTTGCCTTGAACTTGCTGTGTATCAGAGGTTGGTATTGAATTTTTGGTTGCCCTATGTCTACCTCCATGGTGTTGAGAATACAGGCATGTACCACCACACCCAAGGTTCAGTCCAGGTGGTAGAATCCATGCCTAGTAAGGGTAGTATTCTCTTTAACAGCGTTTGCACTTGCCAAATCTGCAACTTGAAACTCACTAATGATCTTTTTCTTCACCAAAGTGTATGTTTCTGCTATCTTTCTTCTTTTTCTTTCACTGTAGACCCGGAAAAGAGTGGTGAGAGGTAACCTTTCCCCCAACCCCCAAATTCTATGCTATCTTGAAAATCATCTCTACCATAGAATTTAACTCATTACTTTTGAATTAAGCATCACTCAGAGTTCTAGGACACTGTAGCCAGATTCACTGATAGACTACAACAGGAGTGGTCTCTAGCTCAGGTCTCAATAGACTGAAACCTCTCGATCAAGGCCTCAACTGCATTTTTCTCAGCATTTTGTTGTCTATTTAAGTAGCCCACAGTTCCAACCTCTTTCACATTCTACCACATATGACTTTCAAAGACTTAGAAAACCTCAATGGTAGGTCTATTAGCAGCAACGACCCCGTTCTTTGGTACCAGTTTTCTCCTGTATTACTTGAGGAAGGCAGTCTACTTTGTCTCCCAGGTTGAGGAAGTAGTTGTTCATCCTGGTAAGGAAGTCGTGGTGGTGAGAGTGGCTGTAGTTGTGGCAATAAGAGTTTCACCTGCAGTGTGGCAGCACACAGAGAGATGAATACTGCTTCTCAGGCTGCGTTCTCCTTTTCATTCTGTCTCCGACCCTAACCCGTGGCATGGTGTCTGCACATCCAGGGTTTGTCATTCTCATTCAAATCTCTCTTAAATTACCCCTGTATAAATGCCCAGAAGTTTGTCTTGGGTGTGTGTGAGCATCATCCTTCTAAATTTCTTCAAGTTGATAGTCATGATTAACTATTAAAGGTGTCCATTTCTGTCTCTGAACAAGGCTTAAATTTATTGGCAGTGCAAAAAAAAAAAAAAAAACCTTAAAAAAAGAGAGATAATTGCTATCTTAATTTGAACTATTCTTCAATGTATACATTTATCGAGACATTTTGGTAAATGCAGTAAGCACCTACAATTTTTATTACATGACAGAATAAAAAAAAAAATGCTTGAAACTTATATGGCGTCCTAGCTGTCTTTGTAGAGTGGAAGGTGGGGAGAGAAGCAGGCAGGGGAAAACACATTTCTTCACAGCATGGCAGAACAGGGGCATGCTTTCTCTTGGGAGCCTGGGAGGGTACACGAGGTTCCGGGGAGAGCGAGGCCATGTTTAATTATGAGTCTGATAAATATGGAGACTAGGAAGTTCTTTTTCAGTGCATTGTGGGGAAGGAATGTGCTCCCTTTGACTATTTTTCCATTCAGTCTTCAAACTATGTTGGGATGCAAAATAATATCAACATGAGAAGAAAAATAAAAGCAAAAGTCAGAAAATAAGGGACCATGTCATTAACAAGTGCACTAAAGGATATTTTTTGGAACAAAGTTTTGTACCCACAGACCAGCCCATAGGTACAAACATCTACCCAAATGTCCTGCCTTCTTTTTAGTTTTAAACAGAAAGAACAATAAACTCACTCACCTGCAGTAGGAGATCATACAGTTAGGGAGGATTAGAAAATTAGG
Organism: Rhynchomys soricoides; assembly: GCA_019843965.1. Lineage (NCBI taxonomy): Eukaryota > Metazoa > Chordata > Mammalia > Rodentia > Muridae > Rhynchomys > Rhynchomys soricoides. Next base: position 944,338 of record JADRCH010000115.1, on the reverse strand, counting down.
GAAGTCCTTTACAAAATTGCACTATCTCTCCATTCAGAAATAATGTTTGATTCTTTTTTGTGAAGCTGAAACTTGACAGTACGCATGAAAAGCACACAATGGTTTTGATGTTGAGCTCTGTCTTTGTCTACTCTGCATCATCCTGCCCTTCTGTGGCTCCTTCTTGTTGGAAACTATCTGCTTCCAGGACAAAGACAACATTTTAGGGAGCACCTTCTGAGATGAAGCTGTAGGGGGGATTCAGGCTTCAGGGGAAGCTCTGATGAACCTCAACTTTGGTGTCCAGGATTAATGGAAACATTTCTTTGCAAAATGAAAGTTTAGAAAGTGAAATGAATAAGACCGTGGGAGTTAGTAAGAATCACACTGTTGAATATAGCAGTCTCCTAAGGAAATAATCATTGTCTAAAAGTAAGTATGGCTGGGGGGAGGGCAGAGCTCAGTGGCATAATGCCCACCCACCATACATAAAGCCCTAGGTTCAATTCCTAGTGCAGAGTTTCCATTCTTTAAGGAGGCCAACCTCACATCACTTAACAACAACACATAAGTAACAATCACGCCTATGAGTTCTACAGCTTGGCTAAGGTCTTGTCTAGGTATTGGTTCTTATTCAAAAGAGATCCACATTTTTTTAGCACTATATTATATTCAGCCTATCTTGTCTCCATGATAAAATCAAGACTCTCCAGATGACAGGAAATCATTATTTGTAGAAATTTCAGCACATATTAATGTAATAAATCGAGCTGCCAGAGAAGATAAAATTGCACACAGACAAGATTCGTTTTCATTGTTGTTATAATCATTTATTAAAATGGCAGAATTACTTTTAGAAGCCTCTCTTTTGCAGATATTTGGAGATGTGCATTTGTATACATAAAGCGATGCAGTCAGATATTTGGAGGTGTATACATAAAGCACTGCAGTTTTGCTCTGTCTTGCTAGCTGTTTTCTAAACCATGTGTATTAGTTAGGGTTCTCTAGAGTCACAGAACTTACGGAATGTCTCTATATTTCAAGGGAAATTATTAGAATGACTTACAGTCAGCAGTCCAACTAACCCAACAATGGGCAGCTGTGAATGGGAAGTCAAAGAATCTAGTAGTTACTCAGTCCTATAAGGCTAAGTGTTTCAGCTGGTCCTCTGTTTAAGCTGGAATCCCGAAGAAGTAGGTTCTAACAGATATGTTGGCAAGTAAGTGTGAGCACACAAAGAAGAACAAATCATTCCTTTACCCGCTGTCTTTATGTAGGCTTCCAGAAGAAGGTATGGCCAAGGTTAAGGAGTTTGCTGTGTCCCAGGCTGGCCTTGAACTCAGAGATCTGCTGGCCTCTGTCTCTTGGGATTAAAGGCGTGAACTACCTTAGCCTGGCCTAAGTTTTTCATGGCCACTATGCCTCAAGATTTAGATCATAGATATGCCCTCCATTTCTGGATTGTAGCTCATTCTAGAGGTAACCAAGTTGATAACCAGGAATAGCCATCACAGCATGGGAAGGTGGTACTTACCTTCTGGCTGCTGCTTTGTTCTGAATGTGATTATTGTGACTGGCGTTCCCCAGCAGCCACATAGTCTGCAGAAAGGCAAGATTTGAAACACTGTAAAAGGTCTATGGCTTGTATTTTGAAGTGTCAAAATTAAGGCGCCAACAATAAACTTAGTAAAACAAATACCTTGCCAAACATTCACATAGATTCAAATAAAACTACAGAGTAACTCAGCAAGACATGTAAAGTCCAGTGTCCAGTGTCTTATGGGTCTCACATAAGAGAAAGACAGTCATACAAGAGAGATTGGATTTTATTCTGCTTGTCATTGTTCATTTATGAGCCAAAGAATATGTGTTTGGGGCTGCAAAATCTGGTGAAAATGAAATAAGAAACTAAAAGGGTGGGGACTACATTAGCTGCTTGGCTTAGTTAGGGGTTTTTATTGCTATAAAGAACATCATGAGCAAAAGCAACTTGGGGAGGAAAAGATTTATTTCAGTTTATAGTCCCATACCACAGCCCAGAAACTCAAATAGGGCAGGAACCTGAAGGCAGGAGCTGATGCAGAGGCCATGAAAAAGTGTTTTACTGGCTTGCTCCCCATGGATTGTTCAGCCTGATTTCTGACTTACCTATAGGCCAATCTGGTAAGAACATTTTTCTCATTTTTTCTCAACTGGGTTCTCTCTTCCGCAAACAACTCTAGCTTGTGTTAAGTTGACATAAAGATAGCCAGCAACCTTGTCTTATACAAAGATATTCTAAAATGCCAGTATTGATGAAATACACACAAAGTACACTCCAAGAGTTTATCATCAGTCTATTGTCAGCTTACACACCCAGCTGTCACAGAAGACTAGTGTTTCCTTGATTCCATCCTGTAAGGGACACACTGCCATTTGTGTCCTGGAACTTTACCTCAATACATGATTATGCTGTTTATAATAATTTATATTCCCCCTCACCACACAGAGAGACTGAATTAAGTTCATGAGAACAAGGATTTTATTGTCTCAGCTACCATTGCTTTTTGGAATCTAGAACATGATTTGCACACCGAAAGTACTCAAAATTAGTGATTAGGTAGGTGGTTTTATTGTTGATATGATACAGCTTTAGAAGGCAGTGGCCTCTTAACATAAGGCAAAGAGAGACGCGGGTGTGCCGAGGGCACAGGTGCCGAGGGCACAGGGGTGCCGAGGGCACAGGTGTCGAGGGCTGTAAAAGTGAAAACACTTAAGGTAGGCTTCATTTTATGTTTAAAAGAAATTATTGGTTCTTTTTATTTTCATCAGGCTGCAGTAAACTAGAAGCCTTGTGTACAGATATCTCTGCACTTGCCACTTTTCTAAAAAATCAAAAACCAAACAAAGCCACCCATCTACTTTGTGGGCCTCATTCTTTAACGACGGATGGCCACACTTGCATGGCCTTTACTTTATATCCAGCAATATTAGAAGGGATAAAGATTTATTGACACATTCCTATAAGAACAATATAAAGTAGGAAACATTATCATTACAGGTGAGATACGAACACTGGGATATGGAGGGGTAAAGTCATTTCTCAGGGCCATGCAAGTTAGAAACGCTGGAGCTGGCACGTGAACCCAGAGAGAGCAGTTCCAGTGCCCACGCTCTTCACTCTGGGAGATTCTAATATCTGGCCCAGCGATGAGGCCTACGTCTGAAGAACTCTGAGAAACATTTATTTGCTCCCCTTCAGACACTTGTTACTTTCTTTTCAATTCATTTCATTTTCAATTCATTTGATCAGCAACCAGGGCGGTTTCTCAGTGTTTATAGATCTGTAATTCTATTTTCAGAGGACCTTATCTTATGAGAAAATTGTCCAATGTGAAGTACACCTAATATGATTGATCAGCATTCAGGAGGTGAGAGGCAAGGGGATCTTGAGTTCAAGACCATCCTCAGCTAAGTAGTGAGACTGCTCCCCATTCATCCTAAAAAAGAGCTTTTTCATTTGTTTTTCCTAATATGGGGTTTCTCTGTGTAGCCCTTGCTGCCCTGAAACTCACTCTGTAGACCAGGTTGACTTCAAAATCAAAAATCGGCCTTGCTTTTCCCCCCTCTTCCTGGTGTTGGGATTAAAGCTGTGTGCCAGTATGCTTGGCTCTGATAGTCCATTTGTTATGGCAAAAACAAAAGAATGTGGATTTGATATTTTTGTTGCAATTTTTCTGCCTGATTTCAGCATTTTGATCCAAACCTTGTGTTCTCTCTGTTTTGTTTTATTTTGTTTTGTCTTGTTTCCCCCAATGGGAATTATAAGTTGATATTTTCTAACTCATTTGAATGGATATCAAAGCCACTTCTCAGTATTTATGGGTTTCTAAGTTTGCTTCTAAGGATGATGATAATTTTAGGTGTGTTTTTTAATTGTGGAGATTGATATAATATGTCCATAGTATGCTCTCTGTGGATTAATGCTGATGGTGACACTAAAGAGTCACTGTCAGTGACTTGCTTAAGAAGATAGCAGGCTCACACCGACTCATAAATTAAGTGATTGGGTGCTAAAGGTGAATCACTCTAGTTGTAATATAATGACATAAGGTACTGAGTTCAATTCCTAGGACCGAAAAGCAGTTTTCCCTGTATGTACTGGTCATGTTTCTGTTCCCTCCCCATCCATGTTCCATGTTGATGTGGAGACCAGCTGCGAGCACCAGTTGGGAAACAGACTTAGCCGCTAATATCAAGAAATGATTCTTATCCTGAGAAATAATATCAGGATATGAGAACGTGTGTCTAAAATCCCTGCATCCTGGGAGTGGAAGCAGAAGGGTCTGGAGGTCCAAACCAATCTAGTCTACCTAGTGAGACAGTGAGAAAGACAAAATCAAAATACTCCACATAAGCAATGACCAGGACAAAACAGAACAACAACAAAAGAACACAAGGTTTGGATCAAAATGCTGAACTCAAGCAGAAAACTGATAAGAAAAATATTTTACATACATATTGTAACTCTTTTTTTTTTTTTTTTTAACCAGGGCATCTGATGGTAAAATGGTAAATTCTGGTTGATTTTTGTTTGTTTGTTTGTTTGTTTTTCTTTTAAATCATTTTTCTGTGTAGCTTAGGGTGGTCTTGAACTCAAATCCCCTTGCCTCCAGAATTCTGAATATTCATCTTAAGTAGACTACACATTAGACAATTTTCCTCTGAAAACAGACTACACATCCATAAACACTGAGATATGGCTTTGACTGTTTATTAAGCCTATAAAAAAATAACAACTTATAATTCTTATTGTGGGAACCCTGCTTATGGTACCAACTCAGAATTAGCCACAGACCACTGCATGACTTTAGGCAAATTGCTTAAAGTAGACTGGGTCTTAGATTCCTCAGCTACAAATCAAAGAGGTGCCGTGGTCTGCCATTGTGAAGGGTGAAGACACACAGATGCACACACACAGGGCAGCACAAGCAGATGGCAGCTCTTTATCACCATCTTCCAGTACACCCCTCTTGTGTGCACTGACAGGGGCACACACATAGGCCTTTCAGAACTGGCATACACTCCTTTAATAGTTATGTAAGGAATTACACCTTATTGCAATCAGGAACTCAGCATTTTGGATCCAGCTTCAAGGATTTTCACCAGACCACTGATTTCCTAGAAAAGTATAAGAATGCCCATTTCCCCATGGGTTACAATATAATAAGCTCCCTCCTCTTGGTTATCCTTCCAGTTAGTTATTTCAGCATATCACAGCTTTAAAACACTTCCAAGGAAAAGGTCACTCTTCCGCCCATCAAAACATTTCTTCGCTGTTCTGCTCCCAGAGGGGCACACGGGAACAACAATCAATAAAAGAAGCTCATGGAACATCCCGACTCGCCTTTGAGGAATCACACTAGGCTGGCACTCCGTGCTGTAGGTTAGCACCAATAATTTTTTTCATCATGGCATTCTGTAATAACGGAGGGAGAATAACTTCAGACGCGATAATGGGGCTCCATCAAGACTCTCAGAGATCTGTCTTAGACCTTTGACCTTAACCTTTTTTTTCCATATGGGCATTTTTAAATTATGTACTGAAAATAATGTCTATTTTAGACAGAAGGGCTAAAACGCTTACCACTGGAATATAGGCTGGAAAATAGTCAAGCACTGACAAGCATTATTTACTTCTTTATAAGTTTTAGTTTGTAATCTTTATGCGTTTTCTACTACATATATGAAGAACAGGGATGGAAATATTATTCTACTTCTTTATGGCTTTCAGAGGTGCTTTTTTCTGGGATCTTTGAACACATTGGTCTCCACAGCTCCGTGTTTCATTGAGAGCAGAGAAAGATTATGGTATCCTATTCTGAATTAGAAAAAAATAGTAAAGGTTAAAAAATGTAGAACTACTATGGGAATGTAGCAGCCGTATCCCGTAAAATGGTTGCTGCAAATGTCTCTGTGGTCATGAGTCTACATGCTAAGCTCCAAGGAATCTTAGAAAAGGGAGATCTCAAGCAGAAATAGGTGCAGTTTTCTTTGATGTTTTAAACAAGACCATCTTAGACAACACCCTTAGAAATATATTAGTAAGCTGTGAAGGATGTGAACAAGGCTGGAACACAGAAATCATCAGTATTCTTGAGAAGCGAATGGGTGCCCGGCAGACTGATGACAAACATCTTCCTTTGCTTCCGCCTTAGATAATCTAGACAAAGTGGGACAGTTTAATGTCTTTCTAAAAGCCTTGATTGTTCTATCACGTGTATATCTATTTGTGTAAATGTTTGACAGCTGTCTCGATAAGGGTGTATAGGTATTTGAACTTGTTTTATAGGATCTTCATTTCTTTCTTGAGAGTCTCAGACTCTCACTCTGTAACCCAAACTGACCTTGAACCCTTGCCTCTGCACCCCAAGTGCAATTATTTTTGTTGTTGTTGTTGAATAAATAGTTTTTCTATGTTTGTTTCTTGGGGATTTTATTTTTTTTCATACTTTATTTACATTTCAAATGTGTATAAACATTTCAAATGTTTCCCCCTTTCCAGATCTCCCCTTTGGAACTTCCCCATTCCCTCCCCCTCCCCCTGCCACTATGGGGGTATTCTCCCACCCACCCACTCTCGTCTTCCCTCCTTGGCATTCCCCTACACTGGGGCATCTAACACTCTCAGGCCCAAGGGCCTCTCCTCCCCCTGATGTCTAACAAGACCCTCCTCTGCCACATATGTGGCCAGCACCATGGGTCCCTCCATGTGTATTCTTTGGTTGGTGATCCAGTGTCTGGGAGCATCGAGGGGTCAGGCCAGTTGTCACTGTTGCTCCCTCCCTGGGTCTGCAAACTCCCCCAGCTCCTTCAGACCCTTCTACAACTCCTCCCTCTCAGACCTCACACTCAAAGTGCTGAGATTATTAACATGAGTTAAAAGGCCTGGCAAGATCTTGATTTCTTCTTTTTTTTCTTTTTTAGTTATTTTGATTATTTCTTTTAGATTATAACCCAGTTATTTACTTTAAATCCAAAATTTAACCAAAATTAAGTTAATTTTGCATTCCACATGGGTTTTCTTTTTTTCCTTTTATTGAAAATAAATTATTTCCCCATACGGTATATTTTGATTGCAGTTCCCTTCTCTTTACTCCTCTCAGTCCCCCCTACCTACCTTCATATTTGGATCCACTTCATTTTTATCCTTCATGATAATACACTATTGTGTAAATATACCACACTTTTTTTTCTTTTTGGGTATTTACTTTATTTACATTTCAAATGTTTTCCCCTTTCTAGGTCTCCCCTTCAAAAACCCCCTATCCCATTCCCTCCCCCCGCCTCTATGAGGGTGCTCCCCCACCCACCCTCCCACTCCCATCTTCCTAGGCGTGTTTGTAGAGTTGTAAATTCCCAGGATGTAAGTCAAGATGTTTGTGTCAGTCCAGTCAAAACCTATTAGGAGAGAGTTGATCCTTTGATTGAAATGGAATTCATTTATGCTCATGTGAAACACGGCACATAGCAGCCCACAATAAATTTTCATGCTGTGCACTGAATGAAAATGGGTTTTTATAATTGAATTTCTTTGATGTGTCTCACATTTGCATCTTGGGAAAAATGGAAAATTTACAATAGACTTGATATGACTTGCTCATCTGTAAAAAATATTTTAATGACAGAGGTTCTACAATCCCTGGCAGGGATAGAGAAATAAGGATGGGTCAGACTGCCCTCCTTTGTGATAAACCGATTAAGCAAAGCTATAGGAACAGTTCTATGTGAGGTTGGCATAAATTTCAAGAAATCTATAGGAATAGAATGGACCCTTGAGTCACAAAGTTTGAATCATATATATTTCTCCAGGACATATGGCTCAGAGACGAACTGAGTTCAGCAACTTCCACACTAACCCACCTTGAAAATCTATGAATGTTTGTATTTATTTAAGGATTAAAGTTTTTCAAATGCTAGTCAAGCCTCCATGACTATCTAACTGGAGTGCTTGTCATTTATCTTATTTTTTATCATATGAACACATGGTAAGCACATAATGAATCCCATGGAAAGAACGTGGCTGAATGTCCCATGTGTGCCCTCCTGTTTTTGTTATCTATAATGGAAGTTAAATAAAACTGAAATAGACACTAAGCTTCAAGCACTTCTATTTTTGTTACAGTTTTGCAAGTCAAATTTATATGTATTTAATGATCAATGTCTCTGCATGTTCTAGAAACTGATCGGACACTTCCTATTTCATCTTTTGATCAGGGAAGATGATGTGACATTTCCATTTGTTATACAACAACACACAGACAAACACAGATAGAGACACAGACACACAGACACTCACAGTCACACACACATCCTTCCAAATGCTTTTGGCCTATGATTGAATTTTTAAATCATCTTTTTGAAAAATAAAACATATGCTTCTGACTGAAAGCAAAGACTACTTCATATAGACTGTATATTATTTTCATAAGTCTAGGCAATGTCTTTAAAATAAAGAAATGGCAGAAACAAATAATAAGTTGTTTTTGTTGCCAGAAAAACATAGAGACTTTGAGAACACTTAGAAAAAAATATTCCATGATAGCTGTGCCCAAAGTTACCTGTTATAGATCCCTGAAATATTCTTAGATCATTCAGTCTATGGTGAGCTGAAAGAGACATGCGTTGTTTGACTAGCTACTACCAGAACCCCACGTGAACAGACACCTCTCCATGGCAAGGACCTTGTAGACCAGCTTGTCTTTCCTTCAAGGAGCCAATGTCCATCTATCTGGTTCATGAAAGCTTCCCTCATTGAAAACTGACACAGCACAGCTTCAGGGACAGGGAGGTGGCTCATTGTGTAAAGTGCTTGCTCTACAATCATTCGGACTTGAGTTCAGATCCCCAGCATCCAGGTAAAGGCCAGGCATGGTGGCACTTGTGTGTAATTACATCACTGGAGGGCAGAGACAGGTGGATCTTGGGGGCTCGCTGGTCAGTCAGTGTAGCCAAAATGGTGAGCTCCAGGTTCCCTGTCTCAAAAAGTAAGATGGAGAGTAACAGGAAAATGCCTAATGTCAACCTATAGCTTCCACACACTCGAGCAAGTGTGCTTGTATACATAACACACACACACACACACACACACACACACCCTCCAAACCAACCAACCAAAAAACCCTAACGTCCCACAGTTCTCTCATTACTTAACCTTTGACCTTTGTGCATTTTTCCTCTTATTGAAATAAGGTCAATTCCTTATTGGCTTAGTCAACATTTTATTCTTTTCAATATTAGGTCTCCTTGTGGCATGGCTAATTTCGGTTGGGGGATACACAGGTAGAGATTCACCCACGGTTCCTATCTGAGTTGTGTTTTGTAAAGATAACTGCCTCAGCCTGCAACTCCTTTGTGAAGCCAAGGCACACCCCTCTTACTTTATCTCCTCCCTGGAGGGAGGACTACATATCCTAAAGCACCACCCTCACCTACTTTGTTTCCGTGCTTCATGTATGGTCCTAATAAATGGAAGAATAGCAGGCTGACACTGGGTAACTCTACACTGAGAACCATTTAGCCAGCCATATTGAAAATAGTTATACTATTTTGGGATTGTACAGTAAACCAAACCCAGACAGCAGACCAGAGGGGGCGATTTACAAGTTAGAAAATTGCCTGGGTGAGATAAGGCAGCTCATAAATGATTCAGTGGTGTTCACAGAATAAATCTTATTTCTCATACACATGGAACCAGGGAAGAGTCTGTGGTGTTCTTAGCCCCTGATAATGTAAGAGAGGAACACATGTCACATTAAGAACCTGACGTGACATTAGAGTGCTATAAAATGTTCAATTAAACATGGCAACCACAGGACAAATGGCACCCAGGGTACGGTTCTTTGTTTGTCTTTAAGAACTTTAATGTGTCTTATTTATTGAGGGCCAAGAACATAAGGATAGTGAAGTGACAGCCTCAGACCCATCTGAAAATATTTGTGTGAGTGTCAAGACAGACAATAAATGGGACTGCCTCGGGATCTTAGCCTTTTCAAAAGATGGACAGAGTTGCGTTTGGTGGATTGTACCTTCTGGAATTAGAGCTGACTTTCAGGAAAACTGTTCCAGCATCTGTCTTCTTTCAGGCAGATTGTCAAGAGAAAAAAATGACTGGGGAGGGGCATTTGTGGAGTGAGGAAAAGAAGAAGAGGTGTGTGTGTGTATGTGTGTGTGTGTGTGTGTGTGTGTGTGTGTGTGTGTGTGTAGGGGGATGAACCAAGCAGGAAAACCCTGCATATTTAAAACCCTCAAGCTAAGCTGTCTCTTAGAACCTTGCCTGCTCCAGAACTCGACACACAGGCATGCTCTCTGGGGGACGTTGCTCGATGCTCTGCGGGCAGATCTCGACTACCAAGCTGTGACGCCCCGGCACTTGCCTGACCTGATATAATGGGCAGCTATTTACTGCAAACAAGGTAGATGGAAGAACATAGGCTTAAATGATGCTCTGGTGTAAGCGGGAATCCACTGGGATCTCCTGCAAACCAGTCAATCTTCTGTTTTCTTTTTGCAAGTCCCCCCCCCCCCTTCTTCTAGGTTGGGACTATTTATTTCTTTCCCTCAGGGCCAAACCACAGATGCCTGACTCCAAGTAACACTCCCTTTCAGTCCAGCCCCCTCCACTTCCCACTCAAGATCAATAGAGTGAGTTAAAGGAGCCATTGCATGATAATAAATAAAAAAGAAAGCAAAGTGTGGGGACCACCACTTCTAAGCTGACTGCTTTCTGGTATGTTTTTGTCCATTATGAAGGTAAGGGGGTTAGGGGAGAAATAAGAACGTTTAAAAAAATAAAAAAAGGATTTGCCCCAGGAGGCTGGCTGGCTGTCAGATCGCTGCAATGAGAAACCCAACCAGACTTGATTTGTGAAGGGTGTCAAGTCTGTAGCACATCACATAAGCACTGTGCTCTATTACATGAGACCGATGCTTTGAGAAGGGAAGGCTCCTCATGTGTGTTAGCGCTGAAAAGAGTGGATGCCTATTTTTCCAGCATCTGTATTTTATAGCCAAAGGGAAGAATCAAAACATGATGCCCTGGGTACCAAATGTGAGTAGACACACAACCAAGGAACTTGATGTTTTTGCCTCTGCTGGTCTCCATAGCAGAGGAAACCACCCTGAAAGTCTTTCGTTTGGTGCTTCTAGCCTTATCAAAGAAACCCAGATATTAAATCTATGTTGTGTTTGTTCCTTGATGAACAGTTGAATCAAGATAGGCAAGCGTCCGAGTACGGGAGCAAATAGAAGGTCAGGGGTGTGGGGCTCACTTTCTGAGAGTCTCCTAATGTTCTGACCTCTGAATTGGTCCCTTTCTCCTTTGCACTTGGCTGGGGGAGGTGTTTTTTCATGGAGGATTAGACACAGGTAAATTTTCAAAACCCGGAGTTTATTCTCAGCCTTCAGAGAGTCAGTGCACGGCCTCTGTCAGCAACTTTCCTTACAAATTAAAAGCTCCGTTCCCCGGATATCTGCCATGAGTAGGAGCCTGGTTTCCACTGGAAACAGATGCCAGCCCCTTACAAGCTCTGTAAGCTAACATTAGCTGTAGAGGAGAGAGACCGTTTGTAATTTTATTATCATATGTTATAGTTCTGTTGGACTTTTATGCCCTGCTGAGCATAAGGCCTCAGATTCTCAAGTGAGTCACAAAGCAAGAAATCCATCTTCATCCTCCAGTTCTTCTTAGTCATTCGTTCTGACACTTTAATAAAATGTTCCTTTCACTTGGTAATTATTCGAAGTCACATGGAGCAACAGTAAAACAAGCTCTTGAACTGTGGCTATGACCCACCCCTTCCCAGGTGATCCTTTCCTCCTCCCCGTGACTATTAACTTCGGTGACATCCCTTTGTCACTGCGTCATCGTCCTGCTCCTTTGAGTAGCAGCACAGGCTGGAAATAGGGGATTGGATAGATTTGTCCTTTTCCTTTCTTCTCTTTCCCTCCTTTCAGCAATTTCCCAGGCCTGACTTTTTCCTGTGACCTTCAGCTGGGCTCTGAGAAGGCTGACCATGTTTTTGCACACAGGGAGCACAATAGCCAATTCTGTTTCTTTTTTTAGGCTGCCAAGAGTGATCTCATGTTCTGAACTACTTTTCATATTTTCAAATAAATTATATCCAAGACTTTTATTCTCATATCTGCTCTGAAAAATTCCACACTTGGCCCTGAGGGTGATCTGTCAGCAAACTGGTCAGAGTACATTTTCATGGCTACAGTTTAATTCCGAAGAAACAGAATAAAGAGACAGTGTTTGCACACTGAAGGGAGGGAAAACAGGGTTTTTTTCTTTTCCCCAACCACAACTAAACATTGTTAAATTATGTTTTAAACTAGAAATGTAGCAGTGAAGAAAGACAGGCATTGAAGACAAATGTACAGTCGTGGGCCATTTTCCTCCTTTATAACAACAAAGAGAGTCTTCCCTCAATCCTGCAGCCACAGGTACAGTATATGGGGCAAACATTCCCACAGTCAGTGGGTGAAGCAAGACTCACAAAAGTATGCAATTTTCCGCTTTCATATTGTTCCCAAAGTCTGTATAATTCGTTCCATCAACCGTGGATATGGATGAAAGAAGTGAGCACAGCTGAAATGGGATTTCGAGTCCACATAAAATGGTAAGCTCCACACACAGTGAGTGATGTACATAGGAGTTGTCAGCTTCTCTGTGCTCACCCTCCCCACCACTGATTGTAAGGCAGCGTTTATCCTCATAGGCTAGGCTGGTCTTGAACGTGTCTAAGTGTAGTTCAAGACCAAACTCCTTCCCCAGCTGAGAGATCCCATTCATCCTTGCTGCAGTGGCTCACGGTAGCAGTATTCTTTTTTCTTGCTAGCGTAATAACAATCCTGACTTTCTCATTGTCTCCCAAACTCTGAAGTCATATCCACAGCAGTGCCTCTGCTAATGCCATCTTGGAAAGCACTCTGTGAAGCTCTTTGCATAGTTGCTTCTGTAACTTGGATGTCAGGTCAATTGTTATATTGTTAACAGGGCTTTGTCTGACGCACAAATAACACAGCCTCCGTTCATCATATCACCCAGCTCAATGCCATCAGAGCAGTGTTCGTTGATATTTGGGGTGTGTCTGATTTGAGAATAATCACCTTAAAGCCAGGAACCAACATATTTTAGTCTGAGGTGAGAATTGCTACCCTCTCCCCCCAAAATAGCAAGAGGAAACCAGACTTCCAAGCTTTGGGGGTTGGAGCAGCCAAAGAGATAGGATTACCATGAAGGAACAGGAATGTTGGATCTAAAGAACAGTTACTATTTGAGGTTGTGTGAGTTTTCTCAGTCCAGGCCAGTAGACATGGGAGGCACTAAGAAGGCAGCTGTTTAGGACAACACAGTGTCTGACATGTTCCAATAAAGAATGGAAAGACAGCCAAGCAAGGGCAAGTAAGGTGATGGTCTAAGACATTGAATGCAGAAGTGAAGTTTCAGTCAATTTGAACTCTCTAGGAATAGAAAAATGGGTGCAGTTGGAGCAACTGATGTTACAATTGTGAGAACAGGAAGTAGAGATCAGAAAAGCAGAGTTGATACTCAATGCAATTATTACACAGGTGGAGAAATCTAGATGTGGCTGTAGCACAGACAACAGAATAGCCTGGCCTATGGGAGGTGAGGAAGGGAAGAAGCTATAAGATCAAGAAGTGGACATTCTGTTTCCCTGGAGCTATAGCTGTCCAGAAGGTTGGTTAAACTTACACTGGAGAGGAAGAAGCTCAACAAGAAGCAGAATCCACAGTGCAAGAGACAAGTGGTTGGTAGGTTAGTGTGAGTCATTAGTTTGAGGGGGTAAGGCCGTGTAAGCATCTTGTCATGTCCAAGAGGCAGTGTCTTCTTTATGAGGGAGGAGAGAATCCTAGGAAGAGAGGAAGGTGTCTTTTCTTCTCCTGATCTTGGAGTTATGAATGTTTGCTTAGAGTCCAGGAGGAAGCCAGGAAGCCAGGCTTCTGACTGGATCAGCAGGGACAGGGGCTTGGTGACACAGGAGCTCACCTTGTAAAGGTGTTTCTGCACTCAGTATAAGGGCAGGACTGGGGCACAGAAGGCAGGTCACGGGGGATGTAACATGGTAAAGGCTCAGGTGAGGAAACGTCTCTGGAGTAATCATGTCTGGGATTATGCAGGAGGAGAATCTGAGAAACGGTGAGTGGCTTACCTGAGAAGGTAGGCACACTCTCCTCTGCCGGATCTCTAGAGTCAGTCGAAGTCCGTACTGCTTTTGTGTAAGAGGTTTTTCTCTTTTGTGATCAGGAAAACTTTCGTTTTCTGGAAATGCTTATTTTGGCTGGATCAAAGGCATGAACTATGGAAAGAGACTCTTGACCCAGACTCTTGGAGCCAGGTTCCTGCAGAGCCATTTGCCTGCATTCCAAGGCTGGCTCAGCCATCATGTGCCAAGCTCTTCAAATCCTGCTGTAGTTTGAGGGACTACACAAACCAGAGTCCAGTCAGCTACTGACTCAAGAAAGGCCAAGAAAGAGCCATCCAAGACTACAGAACCTACAACACACTGTCACGAAGCGAACAGATATCTAAGAAATCTGGTATTCAGAAAAGAAGAATTGCACTCCTGACTGAAGTTGTTTAAGCCATTAAAAAAAAAGGGGTAATAGCCTCAATTCATGTCTGTTCTCTATTAACCTTATAGTTTTCTATGCTAAATGAAATAATCACACCAAAATACATAACTCTGAGTAGAAAAGGAAAGGATTTTAGGTGGACTTCGGTGGCCATGCAAGCTCTGACCAGGTAGGAATGTGTAGGAGGTAACACTGATAAGATAGGATGATCTGATCGGGCCACTTCAGAATATCATGGTGAGACGTGAGGTGGGGTGTTTGTACATGTGTGCATGTATATATTTGTATACATAGGAGAATAACCTACATAAAACCACTTGGCCTGTTTAAAAGTGTATGGTGGCTAATCTCTGTTGACCCTCATTTCTTGCCATTCAGTCTTATCAGGAGCACTTATAGATGACCAGTTTTGTAGTCTGCAGGAAACCACTCTCAGTGACAGGTAATCAACTGGTCTCATGAGATCTTATAATTGGGATTTTTTTTTTTCCAAGACAGGGTTTCTCTGTGAAGGATCAAGGAATGTGTCATCAAGGAAACAACAACCACGTTGAGATCTGTTTGATTTTAGGAATTCAAGGAAGCAAGGGAAGGTGAGTGAGTGGGGGAGGCGGGAGGGGAGTGGGAGACCTGTGATGGTGTGCAGATGCTCAGCCCAGAGGCACTATTAGGAGGTGTGGCTCTGTTGGGGTAGGTGTGTCACTGTGGGTGTGGACTTTAAGACCCTCATCCTAGCTGCCTGGAAGTCAGCATTCTGCTAGCAGCCTTCAGATGAACATGTAGAACTCTCAGCTCTTCCTGCACCATGCCTGCCTGGATGCTGCTATGTTCCCGCCTTGATGATAATGGACTGAACCTCTGAACCTGTAAGCCAGCCCCAGTTAAATGTTGTCCTTATAAGAGTTGCCTTGATCATGGTGTCTGTTCACAGGAGTAAAACCCTAACACAGGACCAAAGCTTTATCATGATGGCTTCTTGGTACAGTTATTCCTAACTTTCTTCCTTAGCTTGTCTTTTGTGGTTGTTGTTATTTTAAACATTGGCAACAGGTTGTGACATAACTCAGGCCAATGCTGGTACTACCTCTCTACGACACTCACAGCCTTGGTAGCAAACTCACCTGTGCCTCGAGGATTATGTTCATGCTCATTTCCTTCTAGCCTGGTTGAGCCATTGGTAAGGTGAACACTTTTATATTGTGGTTTTCTGGTAGGATTTTGATGGAGATGGGAATGAGCCAGAGCTCCAGGTTCTAGCAGCTTCTCTTGGAGGTGTTGAGACTGCCACCTGTGTCTGTTCTAATGCTCATACTGCTGCCACTTCCACAGGGTCAGTAGTCAGTGACATCAATGGCTTGGTCCTGAGCTCCTGGGTTTTCTTGAGAAGCATTTTTTGAGAGCAGAAAAGTATCATTTCTGACATTGTTTTAAAAAAACAAAAAAGTTTTAATCTCCAACGGTGCTAGAAACACGGTCTAGGATGCTTGTAGCATCTGCAGTGTGTGACTTTGTCACAGACAAATCACATCAGCCTCTGATCTGACTCTTTGTCAAATTTATAGGAATGCAGAATCCATATTTTCCTGCTGGAAGAATTAATTTTCCTCCAAATGTGAGGGAGACCTGGGAGAATTGCAAATGAGTCTTCTCCATGTTCCAGCCGCTGGTATAGTGGCCTGCAATGGAGATGCTGTCAGTTAAACGTTGGGAAAGACTGCCTCAAGTCTTGCTGCCAGTGTTCGAACAACAAACAAACAAACAGTAAAGAAGAAGGTTAGGAATAAGGACACCACAGGGCCTTCAGGCTGAAGCCTTGGCCCGATCTGCTCCCCTCTCACTCCCCTCCCCTCCTGTCTCCCCTCCCCCTCAGCCACTCTCTTGCTTCTTTGAATTCCTAAAATTGTACAGACTCAACTTACTTGTTGTATCCTTAATGAAACGTTTTTTGATCCTCCAGTTAGGGTAACATTTCCCGACTACAAGCTCTCGCAAGACCTGTTACCTCTCCTTGAGATCATTTAGCACAGCTACAGGGTTAATTTCATCCACGCTTATCTTCTGTTCAACGCTGCTTCTCTTAGCGAGAATGAGCCACTGATGTGGTCTCTGTGACTCCTGGCTTCCTTCCATAGCATAGGTGTTAGCACAGAGCAAACACTCAATAACATGCACTGAGTGACTAAATGAATTTAAGTTGTTTTTTGTTTTTTTGTGCCCCCCCCCCCCCCAAGGAAGGCATGGGATTCCCACTCTGAGATCTGCAGGAATTTCTGCAGTATGTTTGCATGAGGTTACTAATCAGCATATCTGGATTAATGGAAAACCCTGTTTCACCTTCTGTGTTAGAAATACATTGTGGCAATTCATCTGTGATGAGACTTTTCCTACACTCTCCTGGGCTATTTGTGGAACCAAAGTGTGCTCTTCCAGGGCTGGAGAGATGACTCAGCAGTTAAGAGCACTGAGGGCTCTTCCAGAGGTCCAGCAACCACATGGTGGCTCACAACCATCTGTGATGGGATCTGATATCCTTTTCTGGTATGTCTGAAGACAGCTACAGTGTACTCATATACATGAAATAAATAAAATCAATCTTAAAACAAAAAAGTGTGCCTTCCTTTCAGTTGTGTGTATTTAATTGCAAGGTTTTGCCTCAAGGATTTAGAAAATGGAAATTGTCTTTTGATCATTGTCCCTAGAGACCCCTTCCTTTGATTTCCACAATATGGAATAATGCAATTCATGATTTAAAGAACAAATAATAGAAATTCTAGAAAATATTTGGTGATACAAAGGATGAACTCTCTAAGTTAATGAAATCCCATATTGAAATTAAATGACTTTTTCTAGTGTGATTGAAAATGAATTTGTGCTGTGAATCTAGGCTATGTTCAGACGGTTCTAGATAATTTAAATACCAGAGCTGATCCATAAAAGACTGAAGGTGGTTTCACACGGCTCTGTGTAACTCTAACACACCACAGGTTCCATTTCCACAACCTTCAGACAGACTTCTGTGCACAAAAGACTCCTTACCCCACATCCTCTCCTTTCAAGTAGTCAAGGACTTTTGAGTCGATTTATCATGAGCCATCAGCAATACCTGCCTGGCACTGTCTTTCCAAGCCATGTGGCCCACTCTAACGCATCATTGGCACTGTCACCAAGGCTGAGAAATGAGCATTCTGACACCTATAGCTCCCTTAGCCTGAATAATTTGGTTGTTTTAGTTCCAAGATCCTCCAACGCTGATGAGTTTTCTTCAGTTTTTGCCCTGGTGCCTAAACGTTTGAATTTTATGAAAAGTCTTAGGAACAATTGGTGTTTTGAACAAATGATTTGAAATCTGGATTAATGGAAAACTCTGTTTCACTTTCTTTGCTAGGGATACATTGTGGCAATTCTTCTCTGATGTGACTTTTTCAACACTTTCTTGGGATATTTGTGGAACAGAAGTCTATCCTTACTCTGGATTTATATATACATACATATGTATATATAAATGGTAAGTTCAAAGCTGGGAGCTTGTCTCTAAGCAGGTGCGTATCTTTAGCATGAGAGGCGCCCTTTTGCCCAGTGAACCTCTTGCTCGGTCCTCTGTCAGGTCCATGTTGCAGGAAATCAGCTTTGTTATGTTTTTGTCTTTTGTTCTATCTGCTGGCTGGTGGCTCCTTGCACAAACAAGAGCTGATGCTAATAGCAAGATTCCCGACCTTAGAAAGGGTGTAGTGATCAGTATCCATCATCTTTCCAAGTGCCTTGTCACTACATCAATTAATACAATTGAGCAAAAAATGTCACAGGCGGCGTGGAAAAATCTTTTCCTAGCCTTTCAGGGGGAAGTTTACTTCCAGCTTTTTTCTCTTGCATTAGCTCCTGTCATCTACAAAACAACAGAACCCAGTGGTGTCAATTATATTTGATTGACTGAGTAAACCACACACACAAATAAGCGAAAACAATGGACACAAAAATCTATATATGACTCCCCTTGTCAGAGAGAATGCTTGTCTTCTCCATTTTCATGCGGCACGGTGTCCTGCTGCTCCTGGCTTAAATGTTTCCTTCAGCCCCCAAACTATCACCAATTAAGTTAGCAGGGTCTTCAAAGGTGTCAAACGACTCCCTAGGCAATGGGCTCTAACTGCTGTTCAATAAATGAGGTCTAATTTATCAGTTTAACTTCACTTCTAAAAACCAAATGCTTCACGGTGCTGGGCTCCATTTTCCTACAGTGTGAGTAAGGGGCAGTGACAGCCAGCACGGTGGTGGCACAGAACCACTATGGTGCATCTCCTAACAATGGCACGTTTTATCAGTGACTAAACTGCCAACCCCTTTGTAATTCCAGTGAGCACCCTTCAACATTGCACTTTTTGTACATCCTTGGCGCACATACACACACACAAAATCCCAGCAGGCTAACAGAAAACATCCTGAACAAAATTCATATTTAAAAAAACAAAAACTGCTGGAGGTTTAAGTCTGACAGCAGAAGAGGAGTTGAAGCAAGCTCCAATGGAAATGAACACATGGGTTTTTGTTCCTGAATAAACTAACTGATACAGATTTGGCCAAAAGACTTAGTTGAATGGAAAGGCTTAGAAATAAATGGGCCAGAAATCTGAATTAACTGTTCATGAATGAAAAGTCATTCAACGCTATTGACGAGATAAGAACTCTCTAAAGGGTAAAGCTCAGACAGGCTAACTGCATTGGAATCATTTATGAGCCATACATCTTAGTATCAACTAAAGAATTCAGCAAGACCCATAAAACACACTTCTAGATAGATTTGAGCAGAATTACATTGGAACTTAATGGAATGATGAAAACAAACAAATACAAACAAACAAACAAACAAACAAAAATAAGGCAGCTAGACAGAACTACTGAGAGCTAGTTCACCTGCAGGGTGGTAATGTGGTGTCTTCCATGTTATCTGCTGTATGCTACACATACATACTGTCGATTTCATTGTAATGAGGATCTTATTGACATAAAAGCCTGGAGGGCACCATCTGGGACTTTTATGTTTTTATTTACTACAACAACAACAACAACAACAACAACACAAAGACAGTTTATTTTTAAATGCTGAGCATAGTGTCAGACCCCTATAATCCCAGTATTTGAGAAGCAGAGACAAGAGGATCAGGAGTTCAGGTCATTCTTGCCTCCAGAGATAATAGGTTCAAGGCCCATCTGAGTTTTTTAGGAGCTTGTCTCAAAATAGTGATGGTTATAGTAATAATAACAATCTTAAAAATACTAATAATATAATAAAGACCATACAAAGAGACTGTTCTTTATTATATGGGAAGTTGACCTTCCCATGAGTATTTGCAGAACACTGTCTTTCTTACACACATACACACACACACATGCACACATGCATGCACACACACTGTGCTGTATTTCCATGTATGTTCCATGTATGTACTGTCTGTTATATGTTGGCCTTGGTTGGGGAAGTTTCCAGTCTTCCTTTCTGCCAACTAGTTTTTCTCATAGGCTGATCTCATAGCCCCTTGTCTGCAGATCCCATTCTCTATTCTCCTTCCATGGGAAGACATGATACTAGCAAAGATTTTCAAGTTTCTATTTACATTTTCCAAGAGTCACTCAGGTTTATCTAAAAGCACACTTCCAAGTAAACTTTAGAGACTCATTTTGAACTCCCAACATTTTTGTATAACTATGAAATGTTTTCAAGAGACACATGTGTGTGGTAGGCACAGAAGTTAGAGGTTACCAGTGCTTAGCGTTCTTTCTTGCCTCTGTTAGCTCTGTCCTAATCTAGCCAAAGAGTTCATCTGCTTAGAGGTAAATTATAATTTTTGCTTCAGAAGGTAAGTCAGTAAAAGAATATGTTTATCATTTCTTTTCTCATTAACATTTCAAAATCTCCCCAGACAGAATGGACCCTCCTCCTTGAGAGCACTTTCTGAAGACACAGATTTCAGATGCTCCCTAAGCGTCAGTACATTCCTTTCTTTTACTTATAGGCATTGCTTTTATAAGTTATAGACTCATGGAGGGCAGGGACAATCTCTCACTCATCTTTAATATAGATGACACAACATCTAGCACATTCTGTACTGCTACAAAAAAGCAAGGCTCTTGGCACGAGGGACTTTTTGGTTTTTGTCTTCTTAAAAGAAAGAATTCAGCCAAGAGATATAGTCTAAGTAGAATATTTACTTAGTAAAACTAAGCAAAGCAAACACTTCAGTGAGAGATTGGAATGAGCTGCTCCACAGTGGGGATCAGTCCTGTGGGTTCTGTGCTGTAGATCTTACAAAAAAAATTTGTATAAGGTTAGTGGCATATTTGTGGGGAAAGGCGACCCCTTTTTCTTCTTAAATCATGGTAGACCAGATCTCCCTTTTCGGATAGTTCTTCTTTACAAATCATTATCCATCACAGCCATAAAACAAAACAACACGCATAAAACAAAGAGTGCAAATGGTTGTATACTCAGAGGACTATGCTGACAACTTTTAATCTGTCAAATTTGAACTTCTTAATATTCACGCTCTGTTAGTATTTGATGTACTTTAAGGGCTGGATAGGTTTTCAGGGAATGACTCTAGGCCTGAGGACAGTCACTAGAAGACTGACTTACAGAAGTGGAAGCTAGTAGAACTGTTCTTCACTCTTCTGCAAACCACATGGTCTTACATTTTTATAGAAACCAGTTAGTCAAATGCGGTATTCATTTGGCATTTCCGTCAATATCAACATTGTACTGCTATTAAATGGACTGTCCCCAGTGACAAGAATGGAGATAACTCCAGGCTGTCTCCCACAGCACTCTGAGGAGTTCATGTTATCTTCTAGAAACCCAGGCTCAGGTTAAACTCTGACTCTGTATATTTTGCTTTGACACGTAAACAATTTTCAGGATTAATCATTAACTAGACTAGGATTTTATTATACAATGCGTTATACTGGGAGAAAAAGACAGACTGAAAGCACGGATATGGGCTCTCAGAGCCATACCTCAGCTTTGTTTTTGTCCATATCTACATTTTACTTTTCTTTATTATTAATAATTTTAATTAGTTATTTTTTATTTAAATCCCAAATGTTGCCCCCTCCCGGTCCCCACTTTCAGAGTTCTTTACCCTATGCCCCTCCTCTTTGCCTCTGAAAGGCTGCTCCCCCTCCCCTTGTTTCTTAACAATGTCCACATATACCATTTTGGTGGATTTTTAAGCTATTATCTCCAGATATGTTCCTAGTTATCAATTAGGCAAAACTCTAGATGGCAAAGGTACAAGATGTTAGGATATCTTCATTGTAAACACGTTTAATAGTCGTAACACTCCCTATCCCCCTAAAAAAGGTCTGGAAGAGGAGTTAGGCCCCAGGCAAAGTCAGATGCACCCAGTCCTTCAGGCTGCTTCCTTGCTATCTCAACATTTTTATTTGAAAATATTTCTATATAAAAGAAAATTGTTTGTATATTGGGCATGTTCAGTGTTCTGGAATTCTCATTTCTCAACTGGTGATAAGCTTCTAGCAGACTCTAAAGTGAGGGGCTCCTTCACAGACCCATGTCCCTAGAGTTTTTACTCTCTTTCTACCTACCTCAGAATGACTTGAGACCGTTTCTTTCATTTCATATAGGAAAGAATAGCTAGCAGTCAGAACTTTACACAAAGTGTGTCCTCAGAAATCATTTGACATTTTCATACTCTGTTTCTGCCTTACTGCCAGAGAACCAGCCCTAGGACATCCTGTTGGAGATCCTGTTTGTTCAGGATCCGTGCTGGCCTTTGTGTTTGTGGTGGGCAGGTTAGAGGCCCTTGAGAGCTCAGCTTTAAGGTTAGGCCTCTACCTTCTATCCTATACACCTAGTAGAATTATATAGGACCTGACTTTGGAAGAACCAAGAACTGGAGTGATCTCAGGGAATGACTTCAGCACAGAGAAAAGTGGCTACAATTGATTAATAAAAAAATTGACTCGCTAGGGGAGCAGGATGGTTTAGGAGGTAAAAGTCTTTGATTTGCAAACCTGGTACCTCTGAGTTCGATTCCCACAACCCCTGGAAGAATGAGATAAGCAAATACCAGGCATCATCCTCTGATGTCCTTGGCATACATCTGTGGATCTGTCTCATACACACACACCACACACACCACACACACACACTACATTACACACAGACACACCACACCACACCATATATATGACATACACCATACACCACAACATACACCACACCACACCACACCACATACACACACACACATATACACACACCACACCACATACACACACACATATACACACACCACACCACACCACATACACACACACACATACACACACCACACCACACACACACACACATATACACACACCACACCACACAAACACCACAGAAACAAACCACACATACACCACACATACCAAACACATATACACCCCCCACACACATACGAACACACCAAACAAAACCACCACAGAAACAAACCACACATACACCACACACGTAATTACACACCACCACAAACACACATACACACACTCATTTTACACACAAACCTGCATACACAATAGCAATAAATGATATTAAATTGAAAAATACTGTCTCGGAGTCATGACGATGAATTGGAGTAAGCCCCCAGAACTTTAATGTTCTTGCAAAAACTATGTGGTTCTTGTTAAATGCAGATGTGGAGTTAGTAGCAAATGGGGCCTGGTTTTCTAAAAAGGACCTAGAGGTGCAGGTGAGGCCAATGCTCTGTTGAGGAGCAAGAAAGAAATCCAGGGCTACAGACTCAGGAGTTCTGATTTCCTTGGGTTCCCTTAACCCACAGCAACTATTGAGATGTAGAAGCTCAAAGAAAGATTACTAGAACTCTTAGGGGAAAAGCATGCAGTCTTTTTGGATGTCCAGAGTAAGGTGCATATCAAGAGGGAACTGGCTAAAGTTCCTGCTGGCAAGGTCAACTATGCATTACATTTCTCATAATACATAGAGCTCAATCAGCAGGCTGGGGTACTGCTAGCTGTGTAGTTTCTGCATTTAACACAGGCGATCAGTGAAGGCTTTAGAAGCAGAACTGAGTCTGGGTGGAGGCAGCAGGAGCTGGTATCTTAGTTGTTGCACTAGGAAAGGGGGTAGAAGTGAGAGAGAAGGGGCTTTGTGTTTTCTTGTTTATCTGGTAATTTTGCCTAATAATGTACACTCTTAACCCTAACCCTAACCCTAACCCTAACCCTAACCCTAACCCTAACGCTAACCCTAACCCTAAGCCTAACCCTAACCCTAACCCTAACCCCTAACCTTAACCCTAACCCCTAACCTTAACCCTAACCCTAACCCTAATTGGGGCTTACTCCAAAAGACGGTATTTTTCAATTTAATGTCATTTATTGCTATTGTGTATGCAGGTCTGTGTGTACAATGAGTGTGCGCATGTGTGTGTGTGGTGGTATGTATATACGTGTGTGGTTTATGTGTGGTTTGTTTCTGTGGTGGTTTTGTGTGGTGTGTTCGTATGTGTGTGCAAGATACTCATTGTGCCAATGGATTTTCGAAGTGACTGTAGCCAGCTCTAGGTCCCTTTAGCCGTTTGTCGATGGCTTTGTGTACGCTCCATAATTCCTCTCATGTCCCATTTTCAGTCCCAGCGAAAAGGACAATGGAAGCATCTGATTTATAGATTAGGTGAACATTTGAAACTTAGAAATTACCTCTCAATTCTCTTAAAAGAAGAAACAACCGATTCCAAACAAGCGGGGGGCTTTTTGAGACTTCGTACAAAGCTATTACTCAATTTTCTGCACTCAAAGATGTGCCTTAGATGGAATCAGCAGAGACAGGATAAGACTAAGAAAAATGACACCACGGTTCTCTAGGAAAACAAAACCCAATTCCAAAACCTGCCCATCAGCTTGGGCCATTCATCTTCTCTGGACCTCCCTGTCATCCTACTTTACTTCAATTGAGATTCCACCAGGCAGGGATTTACCTCCTGAGTGGCAAAGTACCTCGGACTTGGGAATTCTCAGTATGGAGGCTCTTAACAAATTTTAAAGGAAAGGAAGATCCAAAGAGGGCTGGAAGTGGGAGAAATGCCTCCAGACAGAGACAGGGGTGGGGGTGGAGGTGGGGATTGGGGGGGAGGTGAGTGTGGGGCGGATAGAAACGGTAGCTGGGAAGGAAGAGGCAGAAGGTGTTTAACTCTGAACTAGACCACTATTATTTTCACTCAAAGATATCATGCATCACACTGAACCTTTAACTTTTTGGGTGGAATACAGACAGCAGCTGCTTAAGACACTCTAGACATGCAAAATGCATATTTATCAAAACAACAACAACAACAACAACAACAACAACAACCCAGAAACTGTTGTCTTTTTCTCCCATCAGGCAAGTCTCTGAGTTTGAGGCCAGGCTGGTCTACAGAGAGAGTTTTCAGGATGGTCAGGGCTACACAAGGAAACTCTGTCTCGATGCCCCCCCACCCCCCAATAAATAAAAATTTAAAAAAATAAATGAGAACTCTGCAGGTAGGTTTAAGGGTTAAGTTAGGTGCCACAGCCCTAGTAAGGTGCTTAGCCAGAGTTACCTCTTCTCAGAGCTATTTAGAAAAATGGCTTCAGTGGATGAAACAGTTATCAATGTAGGAACGTATCAGTATGTAAAAGCATTCTTAAATATTAAGTTTTTAGGTTCTGGCAAACTAAGGTATAAATTTATGTACAATAGTCAATCTTCATTCTTATATCGACTGTTGTCACATGCAGTTCCTACACAAACTGCATCTTGTGCACCTACTGTGCACACTGTGAGTGCTGCAGGACAGTCTCCTATTACCAGAAGGACAGTGGCGGAAAGTTGGGTCAGAGGTACATAGAAGAAAGAGGACATGGCTTCCCTGGAATGGGCCGTCTCCTTCACGTCTTTGAGAAGGTGAAGTTGAAACTAAGGACGTTTTGACAGAGGAAATACACAAGCTGAAGAATCAGTATCAGGAAATTTGGAAGCATAAGCACGTGAGGCACTTGGGCAAGCAGAGAAGCTCTTGAGCATGACCAGGGAAAAGCTGCATGTGCCACTGCAGAAACTGAGAATCCAGCACTGGTGTTCATGAAGCAGGTACAGGCATATGAGGTCTTCAAATTACACAGATGGCCAGTCTGATTTGCATTTAGGATAGTGGATGCTGATGTCATTCTTTGGAGCAGGAAGAAACAATCCCATATATGTAAATTACCATACACTTGTAGTTCAAAATAATCAGAATGAATGCTTTCAAGGTGATTTTGCATAAACATGTTATGTTCATCTGGAAACAAATGTGTAGTTTGCTGATGGAAGTTAGGAAATGCTTATCCAACGGCCTCTATGTTCCGCTCATAGATGTAGCTGTCGAGGTTATTTACTGAGAGCCAAGCTGGTGAAATTTGGCTCTTTCAAACATCTAAATGTCTGGTTTGGGGACTGGAGAGATGGCTCAATGGTTAAGAGCACTGGCTATTCTCCCAGAGGATCTGGGTTCAATTCCCAGCCTCTTCCTGGCATCTCACAACTATCTATTCCAGACCCAGAAGATCCAAAACCTTCTTCTGGGCTCTATGGGTACCAGGCACACAGATAGTAATAATGATAAAGACAATAATAAATAAAATAATAATAATAATAATACTTTTGGGTCTGGTTTCTCCTAAAGAAATCACAATATGAACCTCAGAGATGCCCATAGAGAACAGCCAGCCCACTGGCCCCCCTAAATGTTCTTTCTTTACCTATACACATCCAGATTTCCCTTTTGATTCTGTTTAATGTCCACAGCACGGCATTATGTTTCTTGCATGTAAATAATGATGGTGATGATAACAATAAGTGTATAACATAGTGTGCGTGTGTGCATGTGTGTGCTTGTGTGCGCGTGTGCGTGTGTGTTGTGTGCGTGTGTTGTGTGCGTGTGTGCGTGTGT
>JADRCH010000115.1:878083-917353 GCA_019843965.1 Rhynchomys soricoides | reverse complement strand
ACACACACACACACACACACACACACACACACACCTAAAAAACCTGATTAATAAAAGATATTAACTGACTGGCTTAATGAATTAATATACCAAGAAAATGTTTTGCAGCCCATAGTAACTGAACATCTGAGGACTTTGGTGACTATTCTGTTAAAGTTGTCCTCATCCTCTGAGGATAGATATCCTGAGATCAGTCGGAGCCCCCTGTCCTCCTCAGCTTTACTCAGAGGATATTTATAGTGCCCCAGGAGTCTAATCTTCACTTCAATATTAAGTTGAATCATTAAATTACCAATTTGACATTTTTTAAACTGACTTTTTTATGGCCTAATCTCATAAAGATTTTAATATACTGAAAGCCTCAGTTATTTTTGCAAAATGAATTTGGAGATAAATTCAATCAGACACAGTTGCAAATGATCTTCTCAGCTGGAGGAGGTGGAGGTTGTCTGGTATCCACTGCTTTTTTTTTTTTTTTTCTTAAAGATTTACTTATTTTTATTTACATGAGTATAGCCTGTCTTCAGACACACCAGAAGAGAGCATCAGATCCCATTACAGATGGTTGTGAGCTACCACATGGTTGCTGGGAATTGAACTCAGAACCTCTAGAATAGCAGTCAGTGCTCTTAACCACTGGGCCATCTCTCCAGCCATTGCACTTTCACAGTGAGACTAAGGCTGGACTACCTGAGAGGCAGGTCGACAGGAGCTGTGTCGGAGCTTCCCTGGTGAACCTTGTGGCTCCCTTGTGGCATGGAATCCTGTTACCTGCCCTAAGCTGGGTAGGCTTTCTCAGTCCTAGAAATCATCCTCATTGTCAGAACCAGATCTGCTGCTCAGATATTGTTTTCACTGTGGGCCCAAAGCTCCTCGTGCCCTGTCATCTAATCATGGGCATTTTCCAGCATCTTGTCGGTGCCGTAAGTCCAGGCTGCATCTCTAAATTCAGCATCTTTGATATTTGCAGTTTTACATTTGGGTCTGGTTTGTCCTGAAGAAATCACAACTTGAATCTCAGAGATGCCCACAGAAATCATCAGCCTCTTGACCTTCCCCGGCATGTTCTTTCCCTACCTAAACACATCTAGATGTCCCTTTCCATTCTGTTTAAGGTTCACAGTACAGCCCTGTACTTCTTGCATGTAAATATCCTAGAAAATACCTTTCGATGTTAAATTAAAAAGAGAATTTGATCAAAGTGGATTATGATTTCTGCATCTGAGGAAAAGATTAAATTTAGGAATCCAGTTTGACAACTAAGGATGCAAATGATACCCAAAAGGTAACTTTTTCTGCTGCTCTTGTATTTTTAGGTAGTGTCCTCTTCTTCACACCGTTGACTTCTCCATGGGTGGTTTCACAATTTCCTGAAGTATCGCCTTTCGGTTAAACAGCGAGCCCAGCAGCCAAGCCTCACTTTCTTCTTTCCCAGTGGTTTCTCTGCTTTCAAGGTCTGTGGGCGACTCACGAGATTGCCTTCCAGAAGGAGAGACAGAACCATAGAAGTGAAACTTAGAATGCTTTGCGGTCCAAGGCTTTAGTGTTTAGAATTCCTCAAGCTCTGCGGTCAAAAATCTTGCTTGTTACAAATCGTTGCCAAGGTGCGCAAAGGTTTTCAAATGGAAAATTCTAGGAAGGCTTTGGCTTCCAGGGTGCTGGGTAGGTTCCAGGGAATGGGTCTGTCCTGTGGAGCTTGAGGCTTTTTCAGTCATGTTACCATAATACCAGTGTGTTTTCAGCTGATCCCCTCTAAAGGTTAATACCTCAGTGGGCATGGTGGGCTTGTCAGAGAAGAGTGATGTTGACTCTACTTTGTTGGCTCCTTGAGGAACAGAGACTCTATTAGGCACAAGATAAGGAGAGCAGAGCTATAGAGGAAAGGGGGCCATCTCCTAGTCTTACGTCCACGACACTGCCAGCCTTGATGGAATTTATGTAACTAGGAAGCTTATAATCTGCAGAGGATGCTAGCTGTTTATCAGGGTGCATGCTTTGCTGTGTTTAAAGTTAGATAGAGCCTTTCCCACACTTATTTGGAGTAGATATGACCATGAACTTGAGTTCCAGCAGGTAAAGCAGAGGGTGTGCTGGGCTATTGCTGCTAAAGAACCCATGGCTCTCCAATATCGTTGCCGTCTGGATCCAGTGAGAGTATGTGAGGTGTAGCCTCTGCACCCCCTCTCCTCCCTCCTTTCTTTTTCCTCTCCTCCCTCTGTCCCTTCCTCTTTCTTCTTTCTTTCAGTCCTGGAAACTGAGCTCAGAGCCAGGCTTTTGCTAGGCAAGTATTCTTCCACTGGGCTCCATTATGGTCCCTTTTTTTTCCCCCTTTTGGGACAGGGTCTTGCTAAATTGCCCAAGTTAGCCTTGAATTGGCAATCCTCCTGCCTCATTCTCTCAAGTGGCTGGGGAGTGCCACCAAGCCTATCCAAAGCCAAGTTTGTTTATTCTTCCACATTTTTGTTCATATGACTTCATTTTCCTTGAGTTAGGGGGTTTACAGATTGACTTCATGACTTAGAGTTATTTTGCACATCTCTTGTATTTGCTTGAGAATATTTTGTCAGGTTGGATAATATATTGGCTCATTGGTGTAAGAGACATTTAAAAGACCCTATGTCTTTGTATCTGCCATTCACAGCACTCAGGTCTTATTTCTCAGACTTTGATTTTCCATTTACGTTTGTTTTGCTGTCTTGGTTACTAAATCTGTTTCTATCTGTAGCAATGTAATCCTAAAAGAAGAGATGTTAGTTTAATCAGAGTACATATAGTATCTTGTAGACATGGATCTTCAGCAATACCAGAGTGACCCTAAAACTCTTATATATTATATAAAGTTTATAGGGTTTAGAGGGTATAGAGTTTAGGTCTTATATATTATGTAGAGTTTATGTATTATTTTTATTAAATAAAATATATATTACACACAGGTACACACACACACACACACACACACACAGGGTCTCCATAAACATATATATGGAGACAAGGTCTCACTATGTAGCTCCGACTGGCCTAGACTCACACAGATCAACCTGTTTCTGCCTTCTGAGAACTGGGATTACATGTGTGCACTAGCCTGTCTTGCTACAACTCTAAGTTTTGTTAGTTAAGTAATTAGCATCTTTTATCTGTATTTGTTTGGAGAAGGGACGAAGAGGAGAGCTGTAAACCTACATTCTGATCTTTTTTTATTCAGCTTTGACCAGAGTGTAGAGAGATTCTCTCCATAGTCTCATGGTAGCATTAGACATTTTTGCACAGAGCACGGGCTAGGTGCATAGATGTGTTACTAACAACTAATTCTGCAAAGCCCTTTGTCTCACCTAGGATATTATTTAAACTCCCAATAACTGTGAAGAGAGAATGATGGGTGTTTGTATACTGGGCTTCCTTTTGCAGAAACCATGGTGGAAAAGTTAAGGTATGAACTTAAGAAACTGGGACTATAATGTGATGAGCCTGGTTTCTGCTTGTTGCACTATTCAAGCCAGTGGCTCTCCCCTCCACCTTATGCTGGTCTCTTTTATACCCAGGCATCTTTTTCTTCCTCAGACAGAATGTGCATGGGCTGCTCTCTAAGGCCCCCTCAGTTCGCATGCTCCGACAGCTTTCAGCTATCTGCATTCATACACACACTTTCTTTTGTCTTCTAATTCTCTCTTCATAGAGGGAGCAATTTGAGTTTTGTTTAGTGAGACTCTCTTCTCTTCACCGAATAATGATCCCATACCCTCTCATACATTATGTGAGAACCTGTGATTCCCTCCCCCACTGGAATCAAACCAGGGATGAAGTTAATCTCAGCCCATTACACTGCTAATGGCTATATTCACCTCGGGATGCTTTCCAGAGTACTTAGAAGTCATTATCCCTTATAGGACTTAACTGAGTTTACACTTTGTTTAAAATTAGCATGACCATATAATTTATTATTTTAATCAGGATGCAGTGAGTAGAAAAGCAGGCTCTATTAATGATCATACTGGGAGAACTGCTCTTAAGTGGGGTTGCACTGCACATATATGCACAGGCACATATATGCACCAGGCTAAGAGAAAAGGTGGAGTACCTGCATTAGACTGATGGGGATGGGGGTGTGCTCTGGCCCCACAATCTGATGTGGGATTCCTCTTGACATTTTCTACTTTAGCTAATTGTTTTTCACAGTGTTATAAGAATGCATTTATTTGAGTAATTCAGAAGTATCTTTTTCTTCCACTTAACTCCTTCCATAAAGGAGGAGCTAACACCTAGGACAGCATGTCACACATAGGAGATGCTCAGTAAATGGTTGTTAGATGGGAGGCATACCCATAATTAATTACTTAAGAATATCTCAAAGAAAGTAGGGCTTTGCAAAATGTGGGGGGGGGGGGGGTTCAGGGCATATATTGAAGTTTCTTGGTGGCCTTCAGGGTTGTATTCTGGCATCTGCAAGTCCCATCGTTTACTACATCAAAGGCATAGCAAGCCGTAGAATTTGCTTTGAGAGACATTCCAGTTGTAGGGGCTGAGCAAAAGTGAACTATTAGTGAAACCAGAGGTTTATATCTTCAAGTGGAAGTTGGCAGGCTGGGTTCCTAGCAGCTCCTGAAACCCTACCTGGTACCTCACCTGAAGTCTCATCTGGACAGAGTCTGGGTACAGAGTATTAGTCTCTAGGGTTACTCAGCACCCACAAATGGTCAGAAATGGAATTCTGTCCTGGGGTTTAAGTCAGACAGGCTCCAGAGGGTAGTAGTACAGGAATCATCTTCAGCACAGTTTATTTTAGAAATTGGCTAGAGTGTAACAATATTTATGTCTACCGGTCAGCATGATCTCTCTTATTGAGTAATGGGACTAGGGGTCAGAAGGTTGCTTAAGAAGTCTGGGTTTTGGGAGGTAATTATGTGATAGCTCTGGCCCTGGAATCAAGGTCCTAAATGACAGCAGGCACTGGAGACTTGTTCTGCACACGCATTCTCTGCTTTTTGCACAGATTTTTACCCTACACAGAGGCAGATAAGCATAGGTATTTATAATCTTCATAAGTGATTTAAAATTCTTTGCAATAATACATACAGTAAAGAGGACAAGATTTTTTGAAGATTTAAGCAGGAAAATACAGGGCTGTGAAATCCTGTTTCCTTGACATAAATTTGAGCTTGAGTTTTCCAGTAGCTAAAATGGAGACAGAAACTGATCAATTTCTCCTCTGGGTTCCCATTTATCATCTCCTCATGCCTGACACGTTACCAAATAACTGGGTAATTAAGTTATATCCTGCGTTTAAAGATTGCATCATTTTAAGAGACAATCTAATTTTTCCAGGTGCAGACCTGTGTACCATTTCCAAGAAATGGTCCTTTTAAAAAAGGATTTGTTTTTATTTATTTGTGGAGGTATTTGCATACACTTGCAGGCTGTGAGCCTCCAGGTGTGGGTGCTGATTCTCTGAAAGATCAGCACATGTTCTAAGCCACCGAGCCATCTCTTTAGCCCCCCCTTTAAATGTTTATTTTTAATAGTGCTTTAATTTTTATTTCAGTTCCGAGTTTCTGTGTGCCTGGCTAACTTCCAACTTCCAAATTATGGAAAGAGTACACTCCTTGACCGAAAAACAAAAACTACTTCATGATTTAAAATACCTTTTTCCTTTCCGGTTCTGGATCACACGTGGCATCTTGTGCTTGCTAAGCACACACACTGACACTGATCTACAGCCACAGCCATTTTTAGTTTTATTTCTTTGGAGGCAATAACTTGCTTTGAAGCACAAGCTTACCTCAAACTTGTAATCTTCCTGCCTTTCCCCCCCTCAAGTGTTGAGATTATAGACATGAGAAAGCATGTCCTCTGACAGGGTGTAAGTTAAGTATCACAGCTCTCTAGTGTATAAACCACTGGTTTGCTTTTCTGAAGGAGGTATACTTTCCTCCTCTGCCACATGTATTTTCTGACGTAAATGAAGTCCTCTGGCTGTTTTTCCTTGTGCTGTGGTACAGCACAGAGTGAACTCTCTTCAATGATTATCTAACACCCTAGCTTCCTCCTACCAAAGTTGTATGGATCCTAGGAAAGTACTTGAGACTGGGGTTGTCAATGTGATACCGCCTGAGACTGGGGTTGTCAATGTGATACCGCCTGAGACTGGGGTTGTCAATGTGATACTGCCTGAGACTGAGGTTGTCAATGTGATACTGCCTGAGACTGGGGTTGTCAATGTGATACCGCCTCTGCTCCCCTCTCTTCCAGCTAGATGTGCCTCGCCACTGTGACCACAGGTGTCCTCCTCTGGAGTGCCGAGTTGCATCTACATTGAAAATGACTGCCATATTTGGATGAGAACTGAAATGAAGATTTTAATGATTAAAAAACCAAAAAACAAAAAACAAAAACCAACTTAACTCAATTGTTGGCCAGGCCTTGGAAATACTTTTGTCTCAGTGAGTTGGTTGTTAGAACCATATTTATTTTGCCATGATCAGAAAGAGATTTACCAAAATCTCGACTCTGTTCAAACTTTAAGATACTAAGTTCATTGGCAAGAACATGAATAGAACTTAGCAACTGCACAAAGAAAATGCCATGATCAAGCCACACTTCAAAAGCTCAACAGTGCTACATAGGTGGTAACAATTGCTCCAGCTAAGGATGGATGAGAATCTTCATGTTAAGGACTGCATTCAGCTAAGCATCTGATAATTCCTTCCCTCATTAGAGATAATCAGCAGTGTCTAGAAACTAGATTGATGGCTTAAATGATATAGAAGAAATTATAGCGGAATGATAGAGCTTACAAATAAAGATGCCTCATTCTTTCTCTAGGATAAGGTCTCCTTTTGGAGCTTTATTTTAAACATTATAGCACAATCTCACTAAAGCAAAATGTAAAAATGTAAACCTCCTGATCTGTAAAAAAATATAAACAACTTATGAAGCAAAAAGCTTTTTATAAAATAAGCATAGTATCCCAATTTATGAAATGATAATACAGCTTGACAAATATGTCTTGTGGATGTGATAAATACCTGGGTGTGTTTCCAAGGATTGGCATCCTTGGATCCCTTCAGGGTCCCACATGGATTTGTAACTTTCAAGAGGTTAAAGTTTCTTGTTTTCCTGGCCTGCTTAGCGATTTGTACATAACCACATGGTTGATTGGCTAAGAGTAAGACAAATACGATCAAAATTCAGTCTTGGCTTACTCACTGATGGAGATGTCACAGGACATCCTTGGTGTACTGGCGGGTTTTGTGTCAACCTGACACAAGCTGGAGTTATCACAGAGAAAGGTGTTTCAGTTGAGAAAATGCCTCCATGAGATCCAGCAGTAAGGCATTTTCTCAATTAGTGATCAAGGGCGGAGGGCCCCTTGTGAGTGGAACCATCTGTGGGCTGGTAGTCTTGCGTTCTATAAGAAAGCAGGCTGAGCAAGCCAGAAGTAATCAAGCCAGTAAGCAGCATCCCTCCATAGCCTCTGCATCAGCTCCTGCTTCCTGACCTGCTTGAGTTCCAGTCCTGACTTCCTTTCATGATGAGCAGCAATTGGAAGTATAAGCTCAATGTCTTAGTCAGGGTTTCTATTCCTGCACAAACAGCATGACCAAGAAGCAAGTTGGGGAGGAAAGGGTTTATTGAGCTTACACTTCCATGCTGCTGTTTATGACCAAAGGAAGTCAGGACTGGAAATCAAGCAGGTCATGAAGCAGGAGCTGATGCAGAGGCCTTAACTTACTGGCTTGCTCAGCCTGCTTTCTTATAGAACCCAAGACTACCAGCCCACAGATGGTACCACCCACAAGGGACCCTTACCCCTTGATCACTAATTGAGAAAATGCCTTACCGCTGGATCTCATGGAGGCATTTTCTCAACTGAAGCTCCTTTCTGTGATAACTCCAGCTTGTGTCAAGTTGACACAAAACCCGCCAGTACAGATAAGAAGTTTAATATTTTGGGAATGGAGATATAAGCTCATTAGAAGAGTGTCTCAAAGGCACAAGGCTCTGAGTTCAATACCCAGCACCCCATAGGATAAAGATGGCCAAGGAAGAGGAGGGGTAGAAGGAAGGTGGCGTTTGAGTATTTTGACACTCACTTGAATGTTTCTCTTATACAAAGCGTTTAAAGGCGAGGATACTCAAAATATATTTTATAGGCTGTTATATATCTTCTATAGCTTTGAGATTCTTTGAAACCCTAAATTAAATTGTGATTACCTTATTTTTAATGATTGTCTTAATTTCATATTTATATGAGCTGGAATTGACATTCGTATGTGTGTACACACACATATATACTTAAATATTTATAGGCACATGTGTGTGTATGTGTGTGTCGCTCTGGGGATCAACCCTAGGGACTTGCACACTAAGCACTTGCTGTGTCACTAAGCTATATTTCCTGCCCCAATGGCTTCTTTCTCACTCAAGCCAGTTGGATCTTGAACTGAAAGGCCTGTTGATGATGCTGTTTGGCGAATCAGCAATGAAACATCTGTTCTGAAAAGTCACCTTTGTGGCCCTAATTTTCAAAGGTGTTGATGGTCCATAAAGAATGGGCAGAAAATGTATGGAATCTTGCTCCTCTGTGGTCAGAGAAGAAACATAAAAGCTTATTAAGCACAGAGTGAAGAATCACCTCCAGCAGTGTATTAGATCACATATCCACCTTAGGAATTAATGCTTGCTTCTATAAAAAAAAAATTGCAATCAATGTTGAGTTTCTTTTAATGCATAACCCGTAGTTATTTTAGCATAGTGTAATAAAAAGAACACTTGTTTTGACACTAAGAAATATTGTTTTTGAGGAACTCACGGTTCTCATCTTTAATTCTCTTGGGTTCTTTTTTCCCGACAGATAAATAAATTAAAAGAAGTTCAAAGTAGTTGCTTCGATTCCCAAAGTGTCTTAAGGGAAAAAAAAGGTAAAATCTTCTTTTTCTACACCACAGTGTAGTGAAATAAATTAGTATAATGATTTATGTTTACTGTTTTAGTCAATTCTGATAGAGATTATAGAGACAAAATGACAAAGTGCTTCAGTGGTAGACTTAAGTCATGTCAGCCAATCTTTAGTTTTTCCTCACCCTAATTGCTCCTCCTGCTCATTTATCTTCCCAGGCAATCTTTGGAAGAAATACTAGTTCAATCAGTACATGTGCAAACCACCCGAGATAAAAAAAGTTTAGCCTAATTTGTCTCACTAAATTGTGGTGCCTCTAGTAAACAAATCTTGCTTTGAAGGACTAAAGAAATCTGAATAATTATGGGCACAAAATGCTTTCTTTTTCCATTCCTAAAGATACCATTTTCAGACCAGTTTTGCTCCATCTGTGCACTTACTTTCTCGCTGTCTTGAAGGATGTGTCCTTTTTCCAAATTAGAGTCCAGTGTTATATACAATCTTTTATTTGCACATCACGTGGTCTGGTCAATTTAAAATGAAGAGATATATACCTTTTAAAGGTGAAAGGACTAGCAATGTTTTATATTAAAAGAAAGAAGGCGAGCGGAGAAGTAGTTATTTTATATGGAAAAACAGGAATGGTAGTTTAAGATGGCGACAATGCCCTAGCCACTCCTCAGAGAAGACCTCAAAGCATGTCAATTTTTAGATGTGCTTTCACATGAAGTGTAACATGTGAAGGGTGTGTTCTGAAGACTGGAGAGGTGGCTCAGTGGTTAGAAATGCTTGCTGCCCTTCCAGAAGACCTGAGTTCAATTCCCAGTACCCAGGCAGCTCACAACTCCATGCCAGCTTCAGGGGATCTGATGTCCTCTTCTGGATTCTGTTGGCACCTGTACTTGCATGGCACACACACACACACACACACACACACACACACGTGCACACACAAATATTATAGACATAAGGGAGTATATTCTCCCAAATTTAATTAATAAAAATATCTTAACACACAGGAAAGACTAAGTTGTTTGACTCAACAGAAAAAAAAACTTTATAATGATGCTGCTTTGTGTCAAAACCCATTGAGTTCTGGTCACACTGCTTTTTACTTAGCAGGGACCAGGGAGTCTAGGGAAACTGGCTTTTAATCAGATACTTCTTTATGTTAGAAATTATATTAAACCAGGATGTTTGTGATTGTGGTATTTTAGTTACTTTTTGCTCTGGACAGAGAATAAGACTGACTTTGCTGATTCTCTCCACACTATGATAGAGAAGACCTTGGACTTGAGCTGTTAACTGATGCCAGGGACAAGCTTGGTGGTCTTGTCAACAAGTGTAGAATAAAAAGTAGTCGATGCAGAAGGCAGCCTTTGTTCTTGCTTGCCTAAAGGGGAGAAACTATCTGCAACCCTGTGGTCTGTAGAAATTCAGCATTTGCTTTACTGCCTGCCACAGGAGTGTCTGATGTGATTCTCTGGCTGCTGGTAAGGACCACTTGTCAGGCCATACTTAATAGTGTCCTTCAAATGTACAAGATGGATTTTCACATTTGTTATGACATATTAGAATTAAGGGAATTAGAAATAATCCATCAAATGAGAGACTTGGATACAGGGTGATCTAGAAATAAAGGAAAAATGATACTCTTAAGGATGCAATGGATGATAAGATGAAGGGCTGGGGTGGGACTTAGAGTTTTCAAAACCTAGAGGATTGTCTCTAAGTCTGTAGATCCACAGCTAATGTAGGATTAAGATGAGGGAAAGCAGAGAAATGTTTTAAAAGAAAGACACAGCTTCAAATGTTGGAGCAAACTTGACTCTTGATTTGAAGAGCTACTTTGACATATACAGGCTTGGCCTTGGGCAACAAGCCCATCTTCTTTGACTCTTCTTTGAACCAATTACTATGTACAGACCACTACGTCTGAATATTGGGGGTGGGGGGCTGAAGAAGGTAACAGTGGGGAACTTCCGGAGGTCTATGGTCTAGGAACTGTTTGGGGTGCATAATAATTACACATAGGCAAAGTCAAGTTAAAGCAAAGGCATTTCCACAAAAAAGATATCCATTGATTGAGAAAGATTTGTGTCAAGGAGAAGTTTTTGAGACAAAATTTCTCTTCCTTAGTGAACTTTTTACCTTGCAGCACTACACATTGACTGGTACACATCCATACTAACATGGCACAGCCCACAGGGCAGCAGAAACCAATAGAGTTCCATGAAACTTGGTCTGGAGAAGTGGTTCGGGCACTAAAGTCTAGGCTCCTACCAAAACATACAAGAGTTATGTGAAGCTTGCCTGACTTCTTTCCTTCTCCCCAACTCAAAAGAAAGGTGTGAAATATACAGACAAGAGAAAGACAGACATACTGTTCCCTATGTGTTCCAGATGTCCAATTTATTATACATGCAATGTTTTATTTCTCCTTTGTGGGATTCATTGCAATACAGTGTTTATGGGATGAGGAATCTAATATTGATCAAACAGTACTATGTGCTGGGTGCTGCCAGAGAGACTTTGGTGTGTTTGACATCATTCACCAATCACAACAGTCTATAGGGAATTGTTTCTATCCCCACTCATAGATGAGAACATCAGATTTTAGGTAGATTGAATATTCCAATCAACATAGATAATTGGTCGAGACAGAATCTGAACTACACCTAAGACTGCAGTATGGAAATATGGATGCTTTCCTCCCCATTGCAAAAAGACTGAAGCTACTGAGAGAGTAGAAGGAAACGCCTAGTTACAGCAAGGAGAAGCCAGTGCCTTCCATAGAAGAGGGATTCACAGCAGGCACTGCAGTGGACAAAAGAGAGAAGGAAAAGGGGAATGGGTGTGGCATTCAGAGGCACGGACAAAACGGCTACTCATCCTGTCTTTAGTACATGCCTTCCTAAGGTTCCTGTGCTGAGAAAACACTAGAGCCAACTACACAGGGGAGTCACTTGGATGGACTTGAACGTTCCCTTCTGTAGGATGGAGCAGAGCTATAAACAACCTGTAGCAGGCCTGGGATAGAGAGAAAGATAAAGGAGCAGAATCGGGGCTGGAACTTCACACTCGCAAAATATATTCCTGGTGCCCACACTCATGACAATTTTTGTTTGTTTGCAATTCCAGTAACAAAGCATTTCTATTAAAAGAAAAGAACTTCAATATTTAATAGGGGATGTCATCTTTTATTAAAAACTCTCTCCACAACAAAATGAACAGAATGGCCCCAAACGAAACATAAATAAGAAAAAATTCCCAGAGTAAAGCGTCTGGGTCTCAGACAATAGTCATCAAATGTTTTGAAGATGGTTCAGGTTTTATTTGCGGGCGTTAAGTAATTCAAGAGTAAAGGTAAGAGGTTCTTTATTGAGAGTGAGGACAGAGCTCAGGACACACCTCTGGATCCTTATCTCTGTCCTGTACTCATTTACCAAGGCCATCTACGTGCTTAACAGACCTGTTCCAGGCAAAACACCTCGAAACAGGAGCAATCTTGAATCCTTGCGGGAGCCAGAGACCTGGGCATGTCTTTTCAGAGCATCACGGAGGAGCAGCAGCTGCGTTGATGCTCAGGCTGGGAAGTAAGGGCTAAAGATTAAAGACTTTGCGCTTCCAGGAAAACAGAACACGCTACCTTTACAAAAAGAGACATTTTTTTTTTTTTTCCTGAGCTCTTTTCCTGTTCATCTCAGCAGCCTGCTTGACCCAGAATGCCTTGGTAGTCATTTTATGATGAGAAAGAGCTGAAGAGGAAACCACGTTGTTGAGAATTTGAAGGATTATTTACGACCCCATAGGAAGACCAGCAGGCTCAACAAACCTGAAACCCCCGAGATCTCTCAGACACTGAGCCACAAACCAGGCAGCATACACTAGCTGAACTGAGGCCCCGGACACACATACAGCAGAGGACTGCCTGGTCTGGCCTCAGTGAGAGAAGATACACCTAACCCTCTAGAGACCTGATGCCCCGGGGAGTGGGGCTTTGGGGGTGTGGGAGCATCCTCTTGGAGACTGGAGGAAGAGGAATGGGATGAGGAACTGTTGGAGGGCAGAACAGGA
The DNA here is from genome assembly GCA_019843965.1 of Rhynchomys soricoides. Lineage (NCBI taxonomy): Eukaryota > Metazoa > Chordata > Mammalia > Rodentia > Muridae > Rhynchomys > Rhynchomys soricoides. Next base: position 904,383 of record JADRCH010000115.1, on the reverse strand, counting down.
GGGAAATAGTGACTGGACTCTAAAAAAGATTAAAGATTTCTTCAAGACAGGGTTTCTCTGTACAGCCCTGGCTGTCCTGGAACTCACTCTATAGACCAGGCTGGCCTCGAACTCAGAAATCCGCCTGCCTCTGCCTCCCAAGTGCTGGGATTAAAGGCGTGCGCCACCACTGCCCGGCTCTGTTTCTTACTTTTATGGAAAAGGTTGCTTTTCTGTTGTGGAGACTGAACTTCCGTCTCATACCAAGCAACACCCCGCCACACATCATACTCTGTTTTTTTCATACATTTAAACTAGAGACTGGGTCTCACTAAGTTTCCCAGGGTGGCCTTGAATTTACCATTCCTGCCTCAGCCTGTTAAGTAGCTGGGATCACAGGCCTATAGCACAAAGCCTGGCTTTGAAGTGCTATCTTATCTAAAGTTCCCTGTGCTACCAAGATTGACCTGGAGTAGAGAATAATTGATCATCCACCTTGAGCTCTTGATAGCAAAAGTCCTCCCGTGAAGTGGTGTGCATAGGCTTGTTTTGGCTCCTTTTTTGAGTGGTGATGAATCCCTGGCAGAGTTACAGAGTCCTGTATCTTTACTCTTTCCTACAGAAAGAGAGGCTGCACATAGTCCAGGGCATTGGCAACAACTCAGCTCACCCACACTCAAAGCATGCTATGCTCTGAAACCTCTCTTGGGAAGCTTGCCTTGCTCAGGAAGATGGAGGTCTAAGGAGGTAGGGGGACACAGGAAGATCAGGACTCATCACTGTCTATTTAGTCATGTAGAGGAAAGGTTAATCTGAAGATTCTTGGGATGCTGTGGACCATTGTGAAATAATCAATACATTTATTTAAAGAAATAAAGTTTATTTAAAGGAATAAAGTGCATAAAATATATTAACTACTGAAGGTGTAGAATTTTAATATGAAGCTCCATGGCTTTTGTAATGAACACCAACACTAACCATATATTAGTTCATTAAATTGTATTGTCTTTGGGTCTGGTTACTGATGTGTGATGCTTTTTATTTTATTTATTCTCAAGGGGTTTTGTTTGTTTGTTTGTTTGTTTATTATAATGTTGAAGAAAGGAGGGAAGACAGACAGACAACACAAAAGTGGGCGAAATCTCAGCCAGCAAAGATGCTTACCACCAATCCTGACTACCTGAGTTCTATCTCTAAGACCCATATGGTAAAAGAACAAAGCTGACTGTAACAAACTGTGTTATCTAACTTCCACATATGCACATGCTTGTGTGGATCACACACACATCCCTACACACGCACACACCTACGCACAAACACACCTATGCACATACATACCTACACACACACACACACACACACACATGCACACACACACATTAATGCAATTTTAAAAGGAAGGAAAAAACCACTTTGCATAACCACTTTTAGCTGTTTTACAAGCAAAAAGAGCATGTAATCTAGAACACTATGTTTTCAAATCAAGGCCCATCTGTTTCAGGTTTTCACACATTTCTGTTGCCCTATCAAGATCTTTCTCAAGGCCGATGAAGGTTCATGTTTTATCTCCAGTTCTTAGTTGTCCGACACTGATACCATCTCAGCAATCTCAAGTTGGTAGTAGGCAGTGGTCATTTAGTTTGTGCCCATTTGACAGGGAAATAGTTCAGGATGTTTATTTCTCATTAATCTGAAATTCGAAGTCCTCTCCCACCAACTTGGTTTTGACTGTATTTGCTTTTTTCCTTTTAAACTGCATTTTATCAGATTGTTAATATTTTATTCTTTACTGTTGTGATGGTTTGTATATGCTTGGCCCAGGGAGTGGCACTATTAGGAGGTGTGGTCTTGTTGGAGTAGGCGTGTCACTGTGGGTCTGGGGTTTAAAACCCTCATCCTAGCTGCCTGGAAGTGAGTCTCCTCATAGCAGCCTTCAGATGAAGATGTAGAACTCTCAGCTCCTCCTGCATCATGCCTGCCTGGATGCTGCCATGCTTCTGCCGTGATGATTATGAACTGAATCTCTGAAACTGTAAGCCAGCCCCAATTAAATGTTGTCCTCGTGAGAGTTGCTTTGGTCACAATGTCTGTTCACAGCAGTAGAACCCTAATGAAGACAACTGTTTTTGTCTTGACTTGAAAAATAACAAAACGGATATACTTTCCCTTGGTCATCCTTAGTTTTAAAATAGTCCTAATTTGTATTTTCATGGCAAGGTATAAAGTTTTTCAGGATTTCTAGCTTCTTTCCCCAAACACCATGAGACTTACCAAGTTAAATACCATCAGCAACCAGGAGTGAAGACACAAGCCTGTAGTTTTAGCTGCTTGGCAGGTGGATCACCTGCCTGTGAAACGTAATGAGACTCCCATAACCACACCCACACTCCCATCAAACAACCTCAGATAAAGTGTTGGCCTTCCCAAAGCTGTTGGTTGCTCTTCACAAGTGAATGGTAAGGCACTAGTGCTGAAGAAGACAACATCTACCTATTTCACTGGACGCTGAAAAGCTGAGCGGTACCTACCTAGAGCCTTCACCTCTGCTGACTAGTGTTCATGATACTGAGGGCACAATGCACAGTACTTAGGAGAAAGGTGAACACCAATTCTGATATAAACCCTTTCATCTACAATGGCAACCTGTCTGCATGTTATGTTGTTGCAATAGTGGCACAGCTGCGGCAGTAACCAACCACTATTTAATGGGTTGAAGCTCAGTCCCTGAGATGGAACCCATGCCTGACACAGCTCAGGTGATCAAGAAACTAAGACTAGATATGCCTTGGACTTAGGGGAAAACCCAAAATTACTGTTCTGCTAAAGGAAAATAGCAATAAAATGGCTCCTATCAACATTCTGCTATACAGGAGAAAATGACTCACTGCTAAGTCAACATTGATTTTGGAATATGTAAAAAGTAAAACTAAGTTGGAGAAGGGACTGAAGGAGCTGAGGGAGTTTGCATCCCCAGGGAGGCAGCAACAGTGGCAACTGGCCTAACCCTCCCCCCCCCTCCCGATACTCCTGGAGACTGATCCACTAACCAAGGAATACACATGGAGGGACCCATGGTGCTGGCCACATGTGCGGCAGAGGAGGGTCTTGTTGGCCATCAGGGGGAGGAGAGGCCCTTGGGCCTGAAGGTGTTAGATCCCCCAGTATAGGAGAATGCCAAGGAGGGAAGACGAGGGTGGGTGGGTGGGAGAATACCCTCATAGTGGCAGGGGGAGGGGGGAGGAAATGGGGAGGTTCCAAAGGGGAGATCTGGAAAGGGGGAAACATTTGAAATGTAAATAAAGTAGGAAAAAAAAAGTAAAACTAAACTCTGGGGGGAAAGCCAACTTTTAAATTTTTAAAATTGAAAATAAATTCTTTTTTCATACAATATATTCTGATTACAATTTTCCCTCCTTTGTCTTCTCCCGTATCCTCCCACATCCCAATCCATCTGACCCATCCCTTCTTTCTTTCTCTTCTGGTAACAAACAAGCTAATAGACAAACCAGAAAAAAATAAAGCAAACAGAGGTGCATATGTGTGTTTGTGTGACAAATAAAAAGCACAAGAAACAACAAACACAGAGACACACATACACTTACATACATATAAAAACACAAAATTGGAAACCATAGATAAGCAAAAGACAATTAAGGTAAAAAAAGTGCCCAAGCAAAGCATTGTAAAACAAAACATTTCCCAATATATCATTAAGTTCATTTTGTGCTGGATTGGAGCCTCCTTTGAGTGTTATTTGTATACATGGTAAGACTCCATTGGAGAAAACTAAATTTTTCTTCATGAATAATTGTTAGTTGAATACAGCTTCTGGGTTAGGAATGGAGAACTTACATCTAGTTCTTTTCTTAGTACTAGGACCCTGTCTGTCTCGAACCTGTGCAGGCCTTGTGCATGCTGCCACAGTCTCTATGAGTTAGTTCACATGAGTATCCGTCCTGTTGTGTCTGGAAATCACAGTTTCTTAATGCTTTCCACTGTCTCTGGCTCTCACAATCTGTCTCTCTTTTCCTCCACAGAGTTTCCTGAGCCCTGAGAGAAGTGTTTGATAAAGTCAGCTCATTTAAGACTGAGAGTTCCGAGGTCTCTCTGTGCATTGTCCAGGTGTAGGTCTCTGTGTTTGTTCCCATGTACTGCAGGAGGAAGCGTCCCCGATGATGACTGCTGAGAGGCAAGAGAGGGTGTGAATCTAAGCAGCCATTGATTTGAAAGAAATTTGACTATAGACTTTTCAACATTTGACTCAATTACAACTAATTAAGGTTCTTAAGCGGTGTTGTAAACAGATGAATATGAAATACTGTTTTACCAAAAAAAAAAAAAAAAAAAAAAAAAAAACCAAACTATCAAAGATGGCATAGGAACTAGAATTTTAAGTTTAATTCATTTGTTTCAAGGAAATATTCCGTGCCCTTTCACCAATTTTCTAGATTCACAAAATGAGGAAAGCATGCCTCCAGAAACACAAAGAATTAATCTTAGTAAGGTAATGTTGACATGCAGGTGCAGGGCTCCAGAACAAGACAGTATTTAGTATTCAGAAAGTTCCTTTTCCTTAAACTTTTAAAAGTGACACGAAGTTGTTCCTTAATTAAGAGTCAAATTTTTAAACCACTACTAATTAAGCAGACGTTATTGTGAAAGATGGGCGCTCCCCATGCATTGATTCACACAAAGCGGCGGCCATTATAACTCCGGATCCAAACCTTCTGGGAAGGCAGAACAGAAACCCGGAACTTAAATAAGATTCAGAGTGGTTCTAAAAATGGTGTGAGTCAATACTTAATCAATCAGGTCAAATCTGGTTTTGTATAAAAATTTAAACACACACAATGAACACCTTGAGACACTTCTGGAATACATAAGGCAAAGAATTAACAAACAAACACAGTCTTCGCTGGTGAGTAAAGCCCTCCGTTGTTGTGGGCTGCTGCACAGCAGTGCAGTGTAGACGCAGTGTGATAGGGCCATAGATCACAGTAATAACATTTGCAATAAACAATAACAGAACAAAGCCAACATCTATAAGAATCCCGGGAGGAATTTACGTTATCCATAATTTTTCTTTACATTTGAGAAGCTATGGCAGGAAAGGCCATTACATTCAATGGCACCAATTAATTTCTGCAACTTTTAATGACATCTTTCTGAGTAAAAACCTCACATAATGCCCTGAGCACATGATGGATAGCAGCGTACGTTTGATTTGTACTGGATTCCTGATTTTTTTTTCTTTTAGTATTTTTAAAGGGTCCCTCTGCAGCCAATCAAGCAATCAACATGAAATACTCAGATTCTCTCTTGAAAATACAAGAAAACAGAAAAGACGACGTGGCCTCCTTTGCCGGCTAACAGACGATCGGTGATGTCATTTAAGGAGTTTTCGCAGTGATGGATGGCAGAGATTTTTATTCTGGGAGAAAATGACAGCCAGAGAAAACCATTTAATGCTTGTTCTGCTCGGGGTGTCAGAGTTATAACCCTTCCTTTAAATATAGATTTGCGATACATAATTTCCTTTTATTGACTTTTCTAGACTTTACTAAAAAAAGTATTTCTCTATATCTTAGAAAATACCTCCAGTTTGTGATATTAGTAGAAAGATTTCAATTGAACAAGCAGGACCAACCACACAAAAGCTCACCTGTGACTGAGAGGGCAGGAGGAGAAATGAAGCCTTGATCAGAAGGAGGCTTAGTCTCAGCACCCTCTCTTTAGCTGTGTAAGCTCCAGTCAAAAATGTGGTTGAGTAGTTTACAAAACTACTGTAACCTAAAGTAGTATTTTTAGCAGTGTGCTAAGAACATGAAAATACCTCATGCTACTGACTGTTTAAAAGGGTCTCCTGCACGGAGAACACACTCATTGGGGAAAGGGCTATTAGCATCTATGCAAGGGGCACCTGCAAAGCAAAACTGGGCCAGTAGAGGCAAATACTGCCCAGAACTGTCAGTAATAACCATGAGAAGAACATGATAAGTCAAAAGAGTCATTGACCTCATAATTCCTGTCTGGGGCAGTCTAGACACAGTTAAGTTCTCATTTCCTGTCTGGGGCAGTCTAGACACAGTTAAGTTCTCATTTCCTGTCTAGGGCAGTCTAGACACAGTAGTGTTCTCATTTCCTGTCTGGGGCAGTCTAGACACAGTTAAGTTCTCATTTCCTGTCTAGGGCAGTCTAGACACAGTTAAGTTCTCATTTCCTGTCTGGGGCAGTCTAGACACAGTTAAGTTCTCATTTCCTGCCTAGGGCAGTCTAGACACAGTTAAGTTCTCATGCTTATAAAGTACAAGCTAGAGAAGGAAGGTTTACAGAGAGTAAATGGCACAAGGGCATGAAATAGCTTGTAGAGCCTGGCTTATTGAACTCATTCTCAAATCTTTGTCTGTAAAATTCATCTTGATTCCCTGAACACAGCACAAATAAAAGGTCGGTGGATTTTATGACTTAGAAACGAAAGCAAGAATTAGTGGGACGTTCTCTTATTGGTTGGTAGCTTAAATATTTCTGAGCTGTTTTAACCACTGATTATGCAAAGGGACTCTTACTTAACTATGAGCAATCTTATGTTTATAGTTAGTTAAAAAAAAAAAAATCACTGTGTAGGTGCCTAGCTACTTGATAAATACCTCCGTGACTTAAATGTCTGTAACTTGGGCTTGGGGAAGAGCCCAGCAGCAGAGCAAAGCGCTTACCCAAAGTGTGTGAGACCCTAGATGAACTCACCAGAGAGGAAAACAATCCTATTATATTAACTAAGAATTCCAGATTACCCAGAGAACACTCGAACTTTACAAACCTCTGCTGACAATGTTTGAAATGACAGAAAGCTAGGTTAGAGATGGGGAAATTCAGGGTTTTCTATGACTGTCAAGCAATTACAAACTGCTATATGGTTTTGCAGGGATCGAGCTGTAGATTAAGTTCTGATTTGACCAGTTAACACGGTGGCTTTTCAGGCCACAGGTGACAATAATGACAAGAAATGGAATTATTGCATTGGGTCTATTTTCTTCACAGCCTTTACCTATAAAATTGCTACCAATTCTTCTGCTTCTATAGCATCCTGTCTAGGTAACTACTCGGGGTTATGGCATGGGATCCAGAAAGTCACTCTAATATAGTTTTATGAATCTGGGAACAGAAACTTTGGAATTGAGATGGCTTGCCCAATATTGCAGAATTAGCCTATAGTAACTCACAATAGAATCCCAAGACTAGACCCTTGCCAAATAACCCTATTTATAGCATCAAAAGTATAGGAAAGAAGAAATGGATATTGTATTGTTTTACTTAAACCCTGTGTGTCCTTCTGGAGACTGGAATATTCTTCTGTCTGTCCTTAAAGAGCCATACAATAAACCTTGCTTAGGAAAATCAGGTTCAGGGCTGGGTTATGGCTAGGTGATTTCTCAATGTCCTAGAGGCTCTATGATCAATCTTCAGCACTTCGGGGGGTGGGGTGGGTGGGAAGCCAAGGTTGAGCTTAAAATTCTTAAAGTGATTCCCCCAATGTATTCTGAATGGTCAGTTCTTGCTGGTTTCATTCCTCCCAATCTTCCTTCCTTCCTTCCTCTTTCTTTCTTTCTTCTTTCCTTCCTTCCTTTTCTTCTTTCTTTCTTCCTTCCATCCTTTCTTTTTCTTTTCTTCTGTTCTTCCTTTCTTGTGTCTTTCCTTCTTTCCTTCCTACCTTCCTTCCTCCCATCCCCTACCTTTTTCTTTTTCTCTAGAGATAGTGTCTCACTGTGTAGCCCTAGACTGGCTGGACTAGAACTCCCGATGGCGATCAGGCTGAGGTCCCCCTGCCTCAGCCTCCCTAGTGCCTTACCCTCTCTTTCTTCTTACAGAACAAGTGCACTCTGTATCAGAAAAGTGGCTTCCTTATTCAGCTTAAACCAGTATAAGAAATGGGGGATGGCAGGTTGAGAGGTCCATAGAAGTGAAAATTAGACGTGAAATATAGACAGGAGAAAGCAGACTGGTTCCCAAGGCATCACAACCACAGTCTGCTGTTATTAAATATTAAAATAATAAAATAAAGGAAAGGAAAATCACAGGTACTGGTGAGGATGTGAAGAAACTGGAACACATGCACTAATGTTGGGGAATGTAAAGCTATATTACACGGATACTATATAATGTAGTGACTGGGTAGGACCCAAGGGGACATGGGTTTGAGAAGATATGTATTAATTCACAATAACTGAAAAGATCAGGTCACCCACATGTTAACTGGCAGAGGAAAGGCCGACACACATGATGGAATATTACATCCATATAAAGAGAGGAAATGGTGACGAACATGGTCATATGAATCAACCCTGAAGATGTTATGCTAGTGAAATAAACAAGTCATAAGAAGACTTTGTGAGCATCCTAGAGATAGTCAGCAAAGTCAGTCTCATAGATAGAAGAAGGGTCTTGCCAGGTGGAGGCAGAAAATGATTTGAGGTGGAGGAGGAAATGGGAAGTGAGTGCTCGTTGGGAACAGGGTCTCTGAGGGAAGATGAAGGTTTTCTGAGGTAAAGAGCAGGGATGATCACACAATCTTTTTGACAGAACACCTGCAACGGAATGGAGCAGTGATCTTAAAATACCAAAGATGTATTTTTCAGGTAATGCATATCTTATTTTTAAAAAAAATAATTATTTATTTTATTTATATGAGGACACTGCAGCTGTCTGCATACACACCAGAAGAGGGCATCCGATCCCATTACAGATGGTTGTGAGCCACCATGTGGTTGCTGGGAATTGAACTAAGGATCTCTGGAAGAGCAGTCAGTGCTCTTAACAGCTGAGCCTTCTCTCCAGCCCTGTAATGCATATCTTAATTTAAAAAATAGTACCAGCAAATTTTATAATATAAAAAGTAGAAGTAATCTTCATATTTTAATATTTATTTTATACACTCTTTCTTAAGAAATTTATTATTTTTAGCAAAAGGGATTATTTTACTTTTCAAGAAAAGCAGCTGTTGTTTTCAAAGGTTGAATTGAGATGATTCTGCCTTCTTCCCAGTCTAGCAATATTTATCAGCTGATAAACTAGTGTACTCTTTCTACCTAAGGGAATATATCAGCGATTTCAGAATTATACAGTCTATGGATGGAGCCAACATCTTTTCCTCTTGTGCAGTGCAGTGTCTGCTTTGATTATTTTTATCTGGAAATAAATAGCTAAATCTTTGGTTTTGTAATACTCTCTCTGATCGATCCAAAGGCAGCGGAAATGAAATATCAGTTCTTTCTATTCCTTTACAGTTAGTTTTTCTTTAATTACAGAAACTCTCATTATAAATATGCTCTGTGTTATCAGGCAGCATTGGCTATTGGATACTGAACCTACATGCAGAATTAATTTTCATCTTTAAAGCTCCTACCTTGCAAAAATGTTCCAACTTTCCCCATATCCTTTTAGAGATCCAGTAATGGCCAGACTGGAGAAACATAGATAACGCCAAGCAATGAATTTAAGATATTGAAGTCAGTGCTCATTTTATGCATACAGTACCTTGAGATGAATGCTTGCTGAATCACTACTGTAAGTCTCAAAGAGGCTTTGAGAAGCTGTTACAGGGAGCCAGGGGCCATGCAATGCTGCTTTGAGACAAAGGACCAACAGACACGGCCATTGCCTCGAAGAGTTTTACCATTCAATACAGATGTTATATGGATAGATCTTAATATACTTGTTTGCATAATTTTGTGATTGGAATGGATCCATTGCATTATTCCTCACTATTGCCAGGAAATGCTTGCTGTCACAAATCTCTGTCTCCTATGTCTCCTAGCTTGCTTTAGCACACAACTTGACACAGCCCAGAATCATCTGAGGGAGTCTCTGCTGGGAGATTACCTTGATTAGATATGGACTGTACCATCCCTGGGAAGATGAGCATGGGCTATATAAGAGAGGTAGCTGAACGTGAGCCTGAGATCAATACATTAGGCAGTATTGCTCCATGGTTTCTGTTTCAAGTTTCTGCCCTGGCTCTCCTTAATGGTGGACTGTAAGCTGTAAGCTGAGATAAATCTTTTGTTCCCCATGTTGCATTTGGTCATGATGTTTATCATGGTATCAGAAAGCAAACCAGGACAGGAACCATGATCTTGGGGGCCATCTTCCCCCAAGAGCTTACTGTCTACACTACATAGTGTTACTACCCTCCAGTTTCTGACAGCATAACTTCATCATTTCAAGGGTCTCTTGTCCAGATCAGGAACTTGTTTGCTTATTACAGGAATTTCCAAAAGATTCACCTATCCTGATTAGAAAATAGCTATAGGAATTTGTCTTTGAGACTCTGAGCCCTTGTCTCAATATGCTTCTGTTTCTATGCACCCAACACTGTTCTGTGGTCATCCATCTGGTCCTGTTTATCTCTGTGCTTGAGATTAACCTTAAACCCAGACTTCAAATGACAATAGATCAAATCTTTCCTCACTCACAAGTCCGTGGAATTACAATAGTCAAGAGGGGGAAACAAACATCTGATTTCCAAGCCTAACTGTCCATTAATAGAAGAATGAATAAATAAGGTATGGAATTCCCATCTGAGAAATACTATCCAGCCATAAAAAGAATGAAATACAGATGCAGGCTACAACCTGGATGAACTCAAAACATGTTATGCTAAGTGACAAAAACATCCATATAAAGTGTTGTGTATTATATGGTCTCTGGACATAAGAAATGTCTAGAATAGGTAAATCCATGGCTATAGGAAACAGCTAGCAGTTGCCAGGGGTTTTGGAGAAGAGTGGTAGGAAATTAAGGAGGGGATGCTTATTCAGTACTTACGGTATTTCACGTGGGAATGATGAAAATGTCTTGGAATTATGGCTGAGGAGATGGCCAGTAGGTAAAAGTGCTTGCTGCCAGGTCTGATGACCCAAGTTCCATCTCCATGAGCCTCACGTTAGGAGGAGAGGACCACAGCCCACGATTTGTCCTCTGACCTCTACACACATCACACAGTGCACATACATCCATACATGAAAGTAAATAAGTACTGTGAAAATTAAAATGCTTTGTAATTAAGTGGAGTGTTCATTACTGCACAGCATTGCAAACCCACGGAATACTGCGGAATTGTACACACTATAAAATGTTTACCTTTTATCGAAATCCCCCTCAATTTAGAAGAAATGGTTAGCAAATCTGTACAGTTAATACATAGTTTGCCTTACTACTAGATAAGCATGAAATGTTCTAACGGTGTCTGGGCAGCTAATTTTAACATGTATGACTTAAGCCAGAGATTATCAACCCATCCGGGGCTTTGAAAATAGCTCACCATCTTCTCAGCTGTCAGTCTTCTTGACTTTGGAAACTGGTGGTTGGTGTGCCATCTGCTCCTTCGAGAGGGGGTCTTCTTTGCTAGCTTGCATCACTGTCCGGTTCCCATGCCACTTCTCAGCATCTCTACCCCGTTGGTGATTTTATGCTCCCTTACTGCTGTATCACTATTTCTGTGTGGCCCGATTGACATTTCCATCCTTCCACCCCACAATCTTTTTCATTCTGATGTGTCCTTAAAAACTGCAACATTTCTTCATGCATAGTATGTATGTAGTGTTTGCTTGTCTGTATACATTTTGTTTCGAAAAGTAAGTTTAGGTATTGAAATTACAAAGACTGTCTCAAGTCACCTCAGATACTGAGGTCTGTGCAGAAGAGCAACAGCAGGGCTAAGAGAGGCTAATCTCTGTCTCCTTAAGAACAAGTAAGTCTATGCATACCTCAGTGGTGTACAGGGTTCGGCTTTCACTTGGCTGTCTTCCACTTGCTGACACATTTCCCAACATCTACCTGATGGCTTTTCAATTTGATCAAAGCAGAACGAAACTGGGAACAAGTTCCCAGAGGGGAAGACGCTCCACACTCCGCATTACCTTTCTGCTGCCACCTCCTCTCTACGTCCCAAAGTAACTCAGATCTACACAGGTACTAAGTGGAGCGTGATTTGTGCTAAGTATGCATCTGCTTTTTTCAAAGACAACTGTTTTATCCTAAAGCCCAATTCGGTAGATTTATCTTCCACAATTACAGAGCTTTGATCATCCCAGAATAGGTGATGTCATGTGGTATGTAGCTGTCCTTTTCTGTGCACTTCCCTTATCAGGATACATGTCTGTTGATTTGTGGGAAGCTGGCTGTTTTTCGTTCCTGACAAACTCCAGTGATTAAAATGTAGTGGCTTGCTCTTGTTCCCTGATAAAGGTGACAGCTGCAGAGTTTGCAGTGGTGGTGGATATCGTCCATGCAGATTGCTTTTTAATGAAAGCAATATATTATCTGCCTAGAGATCCCAAAGCCTTACCTTGTTAATGTATTTTATTCTGGCACCACATTTATCTATAAATTAGTTGCATTAAACACACTCCTTACTATTTATCCAGCCTTTAAAGAGTTTTTCTAGCGAGTAGATTTTGCTTTCTTCTTTCAGTTTAATAATTACACTCAATAACACCCACACCGGTATTTTAAAGAGTAGTTTTGCATAAAACTTAGCCAGGTAGAAATATATTAGAGGACCCCTGGAGCCGACATCTTGATAATCCTTTGCCTCACTAAGCCATTTCAGGAACAATGAAAGGCAGACGTGGTCAGGGTACTGGTTTTCTCATTGTGTTTTGTGATGTTAGCAATAATATTAAAAAGAAAACCCTACTGAAAGCATGGTTAACTACATCAAAAGACAAAACCAACTTGTGTATGTTTTTGGATCAGAGGCTGTGCAAACTTAGGGCAAAACTAAAGTTTAAGCTAGAAAGCTTCTAACTTTGAGGAATAGACAACTCTGTGTGTAGAATAATGCAAAGAAGGATCTGTCATCATTTGAAACCAGCGCAAACCCTAGCAACGTACTGATAACTCTGCATCTCACACAGATGCAGACTGTATATCACACAGATATACAATGGAGTCAGATCTACTGGATGTGCTCACCATTCTGCTGGGAGTGACCTTGTCTTCTGGGAGGAAGGCTCCACAGTGAATGCCAACTCCACACTGTGGCTTTGCAAACAACTACAACACTGAGACCTTGTAATGACTCACAAGCCAAAATTAGAATCAAACAACTATTTGGGGAATGTATCCTCTCCGACCTAAACCCAATATTAAACATTTTAAGGAACAGTAAATCAAATCCATTAAAGACAAAAACACCCAGTGAACCAATCTGAACTAAATCCAAACCTACATATTTTCTAAAACAACTGAACTGTAACAAAACCGAAACATCAAAATATTCTCCAGCTGGAATCGATATGTCATTTGTTTTCAGCCTCTCAGCCATGTTTTCTATTTCAGGATTATTCTCCAGTGTTAACCATCCCATTAAAGAGGAAGCAGAGAAAGGAAGAGAAAGATATGCTTAGGCCCTTGGATAAGCAAAGCAAAGCAAGCAAAGCAAAACAACAAAACAAATCTAGTCAATTATTGGTAAACCTTTCAGATTGCATGCAGTCATTCAAAGAGATAGCAGAATATAATTTTTCAGAAAGGAGAAAATGTCAGCATATCATGCTTAAATACACCACAAAGGTGCAACTATAGGGAATGACAGGGTCCTGGGCACATGGCTACCAACCACGCAAGTTATTTTAAGCAAGAATGACATTCATAACATGAATGGTAGAGAGCCACTAAGTCTCATCAGAATTCTTCTTGTTTGATAGTTATTTTTTCTTGATTATGAATGTTACTGAAGAGGGAATAGAAAGGAATATAGGAGTGATTTTTAAATAAGACATAACAAAATGTAGAATCTTGATATTTAAGGTACCCGAGATAGATTTAGATTTTGATGGTTCTAAAAAGTAACACAATTCTCCAATATACACATTTTCATAGGTAATCTTTTGTGGTGTAGGTATAGGAATATACCTCTGAAATGTATTTGCACTTTATAGTTAACTACCTTGTCAACATACATATACATGTATATGCACACATTTATCTAAAGGAATTGAGTTTGTCGGTGATTGCCTTCTCTTTAGGGAAAAAACCAAAAAGAAGTCACAATGTCTTCAATCCATGGGATTTTAAAAACGAATTACAAACAAAACTGTATTTCTGGTAAAAATACCACCATATTCTGTATTATCTCTTTAGTCTAAGGTGAGAAAAGAGAAGTATGAGGTCTGTGAAACACTTGGAAAATAATAAAACTTTTGTCGGTCCTTCACATTTAAAGCAGTAACCTTGGCTAGGAGCTTTTCCATTAGTGAGTATGGAAATCTATGGCTGACAACGGTAGCTAATCACCTCCCATTTTCTTCTTCGAAAGATTAGGCCTGTGGTGGCCATCTGATTAGGTTCTATCAAAGGAATGTGAGGCAGAGTGATGTGTGAGATGAACCACTGCCCATCTCACTGCGAGTTGTCGGCCCTCACCTTGTGTCCTGGTTGTCCAGGAAGCCAGGTTTACTGATGGGGAAAACAGAATAAGAACGGGTGGCTCTTAGGTCCCCAAATCACTATTTGGAATAGCTCCCCCCTACCCCCAGAGAGTTTCTGTGAGCATGGACATGCTATATTCTGCCACCTTGTTGAGATTTATAATTCCATCTGAATATTACCTTAGCATACAATCCACATATTTACATATACAGTTGAGATAGGATCTTGCTCTGTAATTCAGGCTGGGCTTGAATTTATTGTGTAGAGCAGGCTGTCCTCAAACTTGCAGTCCTCTGCCTCAGTCTCTCAAGGTATGGATGGGCCTTTGTTACCATACCTGGTCACTTTCTCTTTTTAATAATAAAAAAATTGGGTCACAGTCTAAATACCCAAAGTCATAATGGCTATTGTGCTATGGCAGAGCCCATGGATGGGTTTAATTTCCTACCTTGTACTGCCAGAGACAGTCTTCATTCTCTGTCACATGCGCAACTAATGCATACAAATCAATAATTCGGATGTTATTAAAAATTAGATCAAAGGTGTGTAATTTGATGATGTGTAGTGCTGTGTTGATGATATCCAGAAACAGTGAAAACCTTGTGGGAAAAATACCTCACGTACCTAAAATCTGAAAGTTACTGGAAAACAAAAATTATCTGTTTTCTTTCTCCCCTGACCTTAACTTGGTTTTATCTAATAGAAAAGTGGTGTTTTATGTTAAGAAATATAAAAAGTGAATCCCTGTGTGTGGACTTTGTATGTATACTCATTAGAGCGCACATCTAGACATGGCTAAGTGGATCGCTGAAGCATGAATGAATTCCCAACACTAAAAGTCCCATTGTGTCTCAGGGTTTTATTGCAGTGATGACCATGACCACATAACTCTTAAAAGAAAAATATTTAATTGGGGCTGGCTTACACTTCAGAGGGTTAGTCTATTACTGTCATGGTGGGAAGCATGGCAGCTCAAAGACAGACACAATACTGGAGAGGTAGCTGAGAGTTCTACGTCTGGATCTGTTGGCAGCAGGAAGAGAAAGTGACACACTTCCTCCGACAAGGCCACACCTCCTCTAACAAAGCCACATCTACTCCAACAAGGCCACACCTCCTAATAGTGCCTCTCCCTATGGGCCTATGGGGGCCATTTTCATTCAAACCATCACTTATTGCATTCATTCTTTAATTTTCCTGAAAACACAAAGAACCAACTATCACCTGAGGGCTAATCGAAGCACAGAAGAGCATGTCTTCTTTTATATCTATTAAATTTTATTTTAGGCTCATTTATATGTTTGTTATTACTTTCAGGATGGTACTTTATTCCTATCATGCAATCAGCTTTAAATTGTTTATTACGGAGAGGTGAATATTGCCCAGTGTTTGCACTGTGCCTGGCATCTTAGCTTACTTGTATGGCTCTAACTTGGTGAGAGTCCTCTCTCCCTATGATCTGTTTAAAGTTCTGAGATGATTAACACCTGTAGTTAATAGGATATGTCCCAACACATTTATGTATTTTTCAGAGATATACGTTGAACTGTCTGATGAATTCGGGCTCCTGGACCTGAGATTTGCTTGAATAAATTAGCTTCTTAATATTCCATAGATTCTGGTAAAAGCCAGAAGAATACTGAACCAAAAATGAAAGGCTGCATTCCTCAGGTTAGTGGAAGAGTCTGCAGGTGCTCTCCTCTCTTTCTTGTTCATGAGCACAGTGTGGTGGGCCCAGATGAATGGTGGGAGGTATTTTCTGTCTTCTGTGCTTGGGTTAGCCCTCAGGTGGTAGAATCGGCTCTTTATGTTCTCAAGGAAATTAGGTAATGATGCAGTGGGACTTTTAGGGGTGTTGGGAATTCATTCACGATACAGCCATCCGCTTAGCCATGTCTAGATGTAAGCCCTAATCTCACATCTAATCTTGAGAAATCTCTCTTATAACAAGCAGTAAGCAAGCCTACTTTCTTTCGGTAAGAGACATTGTCACATCTCTCAGAGCTACTCCACCAACGGTCCTGAGAAATGTTTTATGGAAGAGAACATTCCAGGGACTTGCAGCCTTAGTGCACCGGACCCGTGGTCAAGAACAATGTCTCCTGAGAATGTTGCAGGCAAAATAGTTACGAAAGACAGGAGAACAGTTCATAAAAACGTAGCCAGCTCTTGCGTTAAGATTACATCACTAGCTCTTTTAACCTTTGCTGCACTGAATAAAAAATGGAGGAATGACAAGGCAGAGAGGGGATGTACTCCATGGCTGGTGTGTGAGACAAAGCATGTGACTACAACTGGTATGCATACATTTAATATAAATGAATGGAATAAAGAAATTGACAGATGAACACGGGTTTACATGTCTGGTTAAATATTTTTGGAAGGTAGACATGAATTTACCTACGTTGGTGCCTATACCCACTTCCCCACACATTATAACTCTTAACAGCCAGTTTTTCTTTTTTGTCTAGATAGCATCATTGATACCATTGAGATTATAGAGAGACCCACTAGTGGTGGCACTTACTTGTGATCCCAGGTCTCAGGATGTAGAGGCAGGTGGATGTCTGAGTTAGAGTCCATCCTGGTCTACAATAGCCAGTTCCAGGCCAGTCAGGGCTATAATAGTGAGACCCTGTCAAAAATAAAGTGCACGATTCCTCAGGAAGTCAAAGCTTATACCAGTGTTGTAATGCCATAGTGGATGACCTGCCTTACCAGGGTGTTCCCGAGAGCAGTTGCTACCTTTGACTAATTTTTCCTTTGACTGTAGCTACTGAGGCTCTCCTTGTGCTTATGTGTGGCTGTCAGTCTGGAACTGAGAAAAAAGGAGAGCAAGGAGGTTCGAATGGCCTGATGGAAAGAGTTTCTGACCACAGCCGGCAATGGACTCGCCGTTCTGCGCATCCCGACAGTGGCAGAAGGGGACTTAGATTTTACAAGCCCAAAGTGCTGTGCAACATGTGGGCACGGAGGCCCATAAATACCGTGACACGTTCACACTAACAGGTTCTAACATTTAAAGATGCGGTTAACGGACCCTGCGGAAGCTTGGCTCTTAATTCTCACTGAGAATAAACTGTGTTGAAACTGCTCCAACCCAGTCTCCATTTGGTAAATTAGTGTTAATATGTTAACAAATATTAAGAGTGAAAAGGGTCTTTGTGGAGAAAACAAAAACTAAAACCAAAAGTTGGTCAAAATTTTTTAGTGGTTGTATGTGCCAAAGCCAGCAGAGCCTTGGCATTACCAAGCAAGCGAGTGAGCGAGCGAGCGAGCGAGCGAGCGCGCACGCGCGAAGGTCCTGCTTGTGCCGCTCAAACCTGCTGGGATTGTCTACTCTCACTACTTTTCCATTTTCTTTTCAGGAGCATCCAATTTTCTGATTGACCAAAATGACCTTCTGAGGCAAAAGAAGCGACTGTCTCCAGCCGTAGATTACCAGAAAACAAAGTGATTATCAAAGATCTAAATAAAAACCGAGCAACAGCCAAGATTCCTAATAAATCACAGTGGAATGAGATAGCACTGTCTGTATACAATTACGCTATTTGGCTCCCACGACAGCCTTTAAATGTGACATGTTATTTGACATGTTTGCAATTAGGCCTTTGGAAAAAAAATCAATTTTTTTTCTATTCCACTTAAAATAAAAAATGTACTGTTTTCCAGTGAAATGCACCTTTTTAAAAATTCAAGACGGACAAAAAAAGTACTAGCTGAACAAACACATCACAGCTGCATTATGAAGATAGACATTTTAAGTCCAATTTTATTAGATTTTGAGAAAGGGTAGAATTCAGGAGTAATTACCAGCATGCTGTATTTACTTTTACATCATTATCCTGAGTCATGCTGCCCAGACTGTGAACGGCAATATGTTGGAAGGAGTAGGCAACTGAGGAAGCCCTTTGGGAATCATCCTCTGGAGAATAGGCTTTTACCTCCCTCATCTGGGGATGCAGGGAGGAAGAGAGGAGGGGATTCTCCATCCCTAACCTCCTTCAGTGCCAGTCACAAACTGGATACGGACAAATACCCAACTGAATTCAGTTGATTTTCAACTGAATAAATGCACTTAGTTTTTGTCATCTTTCCATGTCCGAAGCCTCTTTTGCTTCTTAGAGCCGTTAAAAACCTGTAGTAAACATCTGATTTTTTCCCTCTTCTAGGAAGACATTTGAACCTTACCATGTTCATGTGGCATGTCATAGAGTAATAATAACAGCAAAAAACTTTCTATCAGTGGAGCAGCCGCTATGCCTCAGGTACTGTTCCCAATAACCTTATGAATTGTCTCAGATGACCTTTACTGTGACCCTGTAGTAGCCAATTTTCCAAAAACTAAGGGAATATGGCAAACCATAATAGTTCTTCTGTTTTTCGAATTATAATTTAATTGTTTTGAGACAGGGATTTGCTCTTCACCTCAGGCTGGCCCGGTGTTCCCAGTCTTTCAGCCCAGGCTCCTCTGTGCCCTGTTACCACAGTACTTAAACTCTGAGATGGATTTTAAGCCAGAACAAACCAAGCTTTGCTGTTCATCACCAAGGGAAGTCAGGACTGGAACTCAGGCAGGTCAGGATGCAGAAGCCATGGAGGGATGTTACTTACTGGCTTGCTTCCCCTGGCTTGCTCAGCTTGCTTTCTTATAGAAACCAGGACTACCAGCCCAGGGATGGTACCACCCACAATGGGCCCTCCTACCCTTGATCACTAATTGAGAAAATGCCTTACAGCTGGATCCCATGAAGGCATTTCCTCAAGAGAGGCTCCTTTCTCTGTCATAACTCCAATTTGTGTCAAATTGACACACAAAAGCAGCCAGTACACATAACTTGATACCTTAACTTCCTGTCCCCTTAGCTTCCTTGCATATATGCAGTGACCTGGGACTATGGGCCAAACTGAATCCTTCCTCCTTTAAGTTGTTTTGGTCAGAGTCTTTTATCACAGCAACAGGGAAGGAAACTAAGCCATTATCTCACAGAGGAGCCTGGAGGACCAAGGAGACTCTCTTTGGAGGAGGTCATCCTGACAGGCAATTAGGTCAAGTAGGTGGAGAAATACTCATGGCTGCACACACTTCTGACACTAGCTGTATTTTCAGTGGGTTTAAAACCATCCTTAGGGCTGATAATTCAGGACACAGAATTCATAGGAAGATTCTATGCTCATAGCTACAGTGACTACAGATAGGGACACAATCCAGATTGAAGTCAGCTATGGAGGAAGCATACAGGGTTTGTCTTTGGGGAGTTCCAAACAAAGAGATTCCCATTGAACTCTATGCAGCCTTACATCCTTGGCACCTGCCTGTGACAGAGTTGGTATGTTATGTAATGGATTGCCAAAAATCAACAATCTGGGTGTCAACAGAGGTTTTTATTGGGGCTCCATTACATGAGCACAATTAATGATTGATTGCCTGAATGATTGATCACAGAGTTCTTAAGTCAACTGATATTGTGTAGCTCAGCATGGTGTGTGTGTGTGTGTGTGTGTGTGTGTGTGTGTGTGTGTGTGTGTGTAGCCAGTGTTTTTGTGACTATTACAAAGGTTAGACTATCCTGCATGACCCAAAGACACCCAGGCACACACAACAGAATTGTCTTCCTCCTCTTCCTCCTCCTCTTCCTCTTCCTCCTCCTCTTCTTCCTCCTCTTTTTCCTCCTCCTCCTCTTCTTCTTCTTCTTGAATGAATCTTATGTAGCCCAGGCTTGAGCTTGCTATGTTGCTGAGGATGACCTTGAATTTCTGATCCTCCTGCCTCTACCTCCCAAGAACTAGGATTACTGGCCTGTGCTGTCCTGCTCAGTTTATGTGGTTCAAACCCTAGGCTTCCTGCACAGTAGGCTAATAATCTCCCAACCAACTCTATCCTCAGCACAATGAAGATTTTTATTTTACTGTAGTTAATTGTCACTCTTGCCATTTCATTATAAATTTTATTGTTATAATATAAGAATTTAAGACCTGTTGTCTTTTCATTTTTTTCTAAGGATAGTGAAAATTGTTTTCTATACATTATCTATAAAATGTAGTTGATGCTCAATGGAGAAAAGCATAGTGCTTCCTCCTTCGTTCTACTGAACAGTGAGACCTAAGCAGTGTCCTGGGTTCTCCTCTCTAAAATGCTGTGTGTCTCCATGGCAACACAGGTAAATGTTGGTGGTCGCAGCAACAATCTTCCAGGTTTTCTTTGCTGCAGAAGTAGAGAAGACTTAAAACCTGGCTTCTGTGACAACCTTCCCCTTGTTATTTTTAGCATGTAATCTCTCATCCATTCTGGGGAACAAGACATGACGTTTTTATTTCACCACCTTGCCTTTGTCAAGAAGATTTCAGATTTAAAAGGTTGGAGTAAATTTTAAAAGCACATAAATGTCCCCCCTTTTGTCTTCAGACACATGGATGGTTAATTCATAAAAGATGAAAATGTGTAAATTCATCCAGAAGACATGCTCTGGTTTTTCTGATCCATGCAAAGCACTGTGGTCAGCACCATGAGAAGAAATTCAATACTCTTGAGAGAAAATAGAATCATATTTGGTTTGGAGTTTTTTGAAGACTTCCTGGATTTTTTTTCCTCTCACTTTAGAAAGGAGAGATAAAACAAGTTGGAGGAACTAAAAATGAAAACATGAGTCAGCATAGATGGTCTTGGGAGAAATTGGTGAGGGAACAGGGAAGCTATTTTAGAGGAAGACGGGCAGTCTCTTGTGCTGTTGGTGGAAACAAACTTTGTGGGGCACACAGAGCATTTCCTCCAGTGACCTACTTCCGGCTACCTACTCAGATCAAGCTGACACACAGCGTCCAGATTCTACTACAGAAGTGTGGACGTTAATTCAATTGATAACATACTGTGCATGGCGGGCACTAAGGAGCTAATGCCATAGACCTTAAAATGGTCCCTCCGGAGGAGAAGGGGTTAACAGAGTCATATCATGTGATAGCTGAGCTTCCTGCCAGCTTCCAACTTCTTCGTGATGTAATTTCCACAACTTGATCATCATTAGAAGTTACTGAAGACAAAGCAAGAGGATGAATAACCAGATAGACAGAAGGGAAAGTAAGGGACCACAGAGGGAAGCCCTCCTACCTATGAGGAGGCTGGATTATGGTGGGAAGACATGGAGAAAGCTTCTCAGGACTGTGAACTGCTCAGCTGAGTCTTAGAGCTAGAGAAGGTGGTGGCAGAGGGGGGGGGGGAGCAGAAGGGTCCTGCAGCAGCTGCAGAGTCTGGGATATGGCTAGGGAATCTGTAGAGGGAGACATGATCTGAGGCTATGGGGATCCAAGGACAGAGCAGGCACCAAATGCATTCACAAGACTAAGTAGACCAAATTGGGTAAGACACGGAGGGTGCTTGGTGGTGATCATGGGTGGTAGTGTAGGGCAGGGTTCTGGGTTGGCTCTCAAGCAGCCAGAGATAACGGTATGATCCCTAGTGAAGATGATGCCTGTATGGAAGTGACTTTCCCACTAAGGTAAAGATTAAGGAAAAGAGGAGCTGGAGACAGGAATGACGATGATTTGGGTTTGAACACTTAGATTTATGACGGATCGAGATTTCCAGAGATGGCTCCAATACTATCTCATATCCCATATGCTCTTTCTTCCACGTGACTTTGGCACTTTTTTTTTCCCTGTGGGAAAGCTAAGGGGGGCTCTGGGTTCTTTTGCCTTGAGCCTGGGTAAGTCTTTCATTGTCATGACCAACAGATTATAAGGGAATTGTTTCTGTGTCCTTCAAGTCAGATAAAGCTCTCTATATTGTGTCCTGTTGTCCTGGAATGCTAACTTTCAGAGAGCCTTATTGTGAGGCAGAAACTGACTCAGGTGACTCAGGTAGAGAAATCATGTGGCGAGGTCCCATGGAGGTCTAGCTCACAGCCTAGCAGAAAGCCCAGGCAATGGGAGCATCAGACATCTGATATGCAAACAAATACCCAGATGATTCCAGGTTACAATATCACAGGACTCTGGAATACTCTGCTGGAGTCCTAAACCCTTCAAGGGCCAGTCCTCTCTGTGATCTACAGGAATCTTAAAGGGGCTCAGAGCTGCGGAGTCATCCACGCAGCAGTACCTGGAACAGTTAGATGCAAATGAGAGCACTCCACAGCAGAAGTGACAGAGAAAGCTTGAGCTCCAAGCGAGCATTTGGGTTTGGGAGCATGGAATTTGGAGTCATCTTGTGTAGATGCTGACCACGATTGCACTGCAGGAAATAAAGGCAAGAAGGTTGGTCCAGGAATGGACTTTTACCAAAGGAACTCTTATCTAGAAGAAAAGAAAGATGGAGAAGGCATGAAAAACACTGTCAAGTGTTCCGTCAGGAAACGAGAAGTAACTTGAGGTAGATTAGGTAGAGACTGACATGCTTGAGTCATTATGGGCCAGCTGGTTCTAGCCTTCCGCTCACCTGTCAGTAGGTTCTCTTCATAGAGATGGTAGAGGTGGCCATACTGGGAGAAATACAGGCTGCTGCAAATCTATGCAGGGCCTGGCGTTGCATTCTGAATGCAAATTTTCTTAGGAACCCTGGAGCAAGGAGATGTAAAGAAAGTTACCTCAGGCTTCTCCGAAGAAAGTAAAGGATGAGGGGGTGGGAGCGCATGCCAGCTAGAGAAGTTAAAGCAAACCGCAGCCCAGGACTCGCCAAAGAAAGAGGTGCAGAGCAGAGCTCGCCTCTGAAGTCGTGCCAAACAATGAAACAGGGGTGGGGGGAGGGGGACAATGCGACTTGAGGTCCAACAATGTTGAGTCCAAATTTCCAATTCAGTCTCGTATTTCAACGGGGCACCACTATTCCGGGATTCCATTTCCTGGGCTGTCAATCAAGGATAACAGACTGCAGGAGCACAGGGAGAGTTGAAAATAAGGGATTGGCTGTAGGCAGCACCAAGAAAGGAGGGGCAAGGCTTTCTAGAGCAGGGCTATCTGGGCGTGTCTGAGAGATGCAATGTTCATAGACGTGTTGGTAGAATGTCTCTTTTGACAGACTTTATTTACCAGCCCTGATGTAACATTGTTCTTTCAGAATCCTAGGTCAAAGATGGGATCTTGTGTCTTTGTAGAAAGTTAGTTTTAATATAATTCTCAAAGGAGGAAGAAATGGGAGCACTTCTCAGAAGGAGAAAGCTGCCATCCAGCAGCTCATCTGAACTGAGGGCGTTCAAGCCGAGGCTGGGCCCCTTTACAGCTTGCTCTGATCTTGCCAGAGCCAAGGCTTCAAACACTGGGAAAGCCAGTCCATCTCCTCTGCCTATTGGACCATTTCTATGACCATGTTCCACAATGTGTTTTATCTTTTTAATTAAAGATTTTATTTTACTTTATTTTTGTGTCTGTCTCTATGTGCCTATGTTTCTCACATCTGTGGAGGCTGGAAGAGGCCAACCGAGGGCAACTGGGTATGAGTGGTGGGAGCCGAAGTTGTGTTCTTGGGAAAAGCAGCCTCCATTCTTAACCTCTGAGCCATCAGTCCAGCTCCATGTGATATACCTTTAAGAACACTTACGGTGGCTGAGCGAGATATATTGGAGTAAGCTGGACTTAAAACCTAGTAGTATTTCTTTTTAGCAGAGTAAATTCTGAAACTAAGTCTGAATTTCTCCACTAATTTAGTGGCAAAAAACGTACTAACCCCCCAGCAGAACTTTTAGGAAGATTAGATGAATCAACAAATGAGGTCCGGCTGAATTTACTGCTACTTGTTTGTATCAGAGGCTTTTGCAAACTTAAACTATATTTACCAACTTTGGTTCTCAGAATTCCCCATGATCACTTATTGTCTCTAACACAGAAATGAGAAAATTGAGGTCTAAGATAGGCAGTGGTGGCACATGTCTTTAATCCCAGCACTCAGGTGGCATGGGCAGGCAGATCTGAGTTCGAGGCCAGCCTGGTCTACAGAGCCAGTTCCAAGACAACATGGGCTACACGGAGAAACCCTGTCAAATCAATCAATCAATCAATCAATCAATCAACCAACCAACCAACCAACCAACCAACCAACCAGAAGAAAAAAGAAAAGAAAAGTAAGATCTACTAGCCTTGCAGAGATTGGATGCTAGGATGAGGGGATACCCAGGGGATACCTCTCAGAGAAGGGGATGGGGGAAGGATTGTGGGAGGGAGGGGCAGTGATGTAAAGAGAATAAGAAAAAATATAGAGCTAAATTTTAAAAATGTAAGGTCTAAAGAGATTATGTAAATTTCCCTGCACTACACAGGTCTTAAATGTGCTGCAAAAGCAAGATCTGAACTCAAGAACTGCTAATAGATGGAAACATTTTTAAGTTAGTGTATGATAGACCCTAATCTTACTGCTAAGGGACAGAGCAAGGCTTAAGCCAGGTCTCCTGTTCCTTTGTAGAGCTGTCAGGGACTTTGCGTTGTTCTGCTGTCAATTCTCTCCCTGGGCAGGCTGGCTGGCCGTGAATGATCACATGTGCGTGCTACTAGCGCCCTCTACTGGATATTTTGAGAAGCGAAGGGGCCGTCTGATAATTCAGACAACCTCATCCTACTCACTATCCCGTTTGGGTTTTTTTTGTGTTTTATTGTGTGTGTATGTGTGTGTGTTTTGTTGTTGTTGTTTTGTTTGTTTTTTGTTTTTTTGTTTGTTTTTCGAGACAGGGTTTCTCTGTGTAGCCCTGGCTGTCCTGGAACTCACTCTGTAGACCAGGCTGTCCTCCAAATCCACCTGCCTCTGCCTCCCAAGCGCTGGGATTAAAGGCGTGCGCCACCACTGCCCGGTCACTATCCCTTTTGTTAAAGGAGCACTTTCGTCAGTTTTATTTATATTTTAAGACTTTTACTTATATTTTATTAGAAAGTAATTCTAAGAATTTGGAAACCTGCGACTCTGTCTAGTGGGGTTAAACCCAAGTGTTACCGTTTATTTGTTTGGTTTTGGTTTTGTTTTACCTTATTTCATTTTCTGATTCTCTTGGACCCTGCCCCTAGGATTCTAGCATGTTCTTCCTGTCCCCACTTCACCCCTGCCCTACCCCAACGTCATTCAGAATCACTTGCTTGGTGAACTGTGCATGGAGCATGGTCCCACATGGCTATATTTTCCCGTGGGAGTCACTATTGCCTTGATGTTTTTGAGCTGACCGAGGAGAACCAGTCTGAACATCCAGTACTGCATCTGACTCCAACGGAGGCTGTGCTTGCACATATACCAAGCTGCCTGGCAAAGCTTCTGCCCCCTCTGAGGTGTTGAAGTTGGAATTACAGGGTCCAAAGACCCAATCGAAATCCCCCTGCTTGAGCCACAGCTGTCCAAAAGAACTTCTTAGCATCACTTAAATGCTGCATTGTGGGTGTTAATTGGCTTCATGGGTAAAAGTGCTTTCTGGGCAAGCTGGAGCACCAGAGCTGTAACCCCAGACACCCACATTAGAATAAAAGCAATGGAGTCCCAAAAGTTACCCTCTGACCTCCACTCACACGTCATGTTACACACACACACACACACACACACTCCTATTTGAGGCAGGGTACCATTAAGTCCTCAGTCTGGCCTTGAAGTCCTCCTGCTTTTTCTACTTTTGTCTCCTATGTGCCAGGATAACAGGAACGAACTGCCTTCTTGTTACCAAGATTTTAAGTCAATACTGGTTTATCTTAAAAGAAACATACTGGTTACCATATGACTGCTCCCACTAAGAGTTTAGGGAGACAGTGTTTTAGCTACATTTCACGGGACATATTAGTAGGACCACCGCAAGCTTTACAAATGTCTAGAGAGTTGGCATTGGCAGATGTTTGGAATGAGCAGCTTTTTGCTGGATACCTTATATACTGTGTTGGTCACTGTCCCTCGAGGATGCTGAGGTGTGTCTATCCCCTGTATCAGCCCCTGTCCCCTG